>CM077150.1:0-85000 GCA_039583875.1 Platanthera guangdongensis | reverse complement strand
TGTGGCCGCTCACCTCACTGAACGGCTCGGAGCCCAACCTCAGGGGGTTTGAGGAACTTCTCGCTTCGGTGCTAGGGAAGAAGGGATTCGAGAAGGGAAACTTCACGCTGCTGAAGGCGGAGGTATCTGCTCACACCTACATGAAGATGGGTTTTTCGGTGGAGAAGAAGCTTCTTCCTCATTCTGAGGAAGCAGGGGTGGAGCGGACGTCGCCGTTCCCATCTTGGAAGACGAAGCCGGAGAAGGCGACGTTGCAGTTTGAGGTTTTGGCTCGCCTGGAAGACGGCGGTACAGTGGTACCGGAGAGAATCCTGCAGGTGCAGCCGGTCCACACTGCGGATAGTGTTATGGAGAGTGTACAGACTGGAAACATCACCATCAGCAAGCTGCCGCTGATGTATCCTCCTCAGAGCTACTTCACCCTCTAATGCTAGCTGCTACTGCTGCTCTGTAACTGTTTTGAAGGAGAGGAGAGGAGAGGAGAGAAGATTACATGAAATTAAACAGTAAACATGTATTACCTTCGTTTTTTTAATCTATGTATAGAAGATGGGAGGAGGAGCCGTGAGGAAACATCTGTGCATAGGTTGATGAATGAATGGCTGGGTGTTTGCAACTCTCTTTATGAAATTGAAAATGTTTGCATTGAGCTCGTGTCTTATAACCTCATTTACTACATTTTGGATAATAATATGTTTGTTCCTAGAATATATTTGGATAATAAAAGCTCATTTCTGGAATGTAGTTGTTGCAAGGAGGGTTTTGTTGTGTAAGCTAGCTGAACATACCGCTCTGTTTGGTGATATTGCACGTTTGCAGCTCAGAATCCCTTTTTTCCCTGAGGCAAGCAGATATTTCTACTGAAGCCCCATATCTGCTAAAGCATGCCTCATCAGAAACGCCAATTGTGTTTATTAAGTTGTGGAAGTCTACTCAATATGGTATGATCTTGATGATTTCATTGGGCATACTGGTTGTCCAAACACCAATGACTCAGCACATAGTATCCCATCATTCAAGATTAATGAGGCTCAGTTTAACGTGGAGCAAAATTATTTCTTTGTTGAGTTTGGACAAAAATGTCACCATCAATGAATGTACGTTTGGCTGGTTATGCCCATCACCAAGAAAAGAAAACTAGTTTTGAACATAAAGTAAATTTAGTTCCTTATGTGAGATATAGGGCGGCGTTCACCAGTGAGTCCATAACCGCCACACTCATGACTGTCCCCACCGTGCCAAACAGAACCTCAATCTCATTCACCATACATTGTAATCAAGCAAGAGCTTGAAGAAAAATCAAGGCAAAGCTAAGAAAACTCGGTGAGGAAGATCAAGGGTGGGCAAAAGTAAATAGAGAAACACTACATACATCCTGTAGCAAGATTCTTTTTCTAGTCATTACAATCGTTTCTGCTCAAATAACACTTATCTTTACCGGTTCTGTTTCAATTGAGTCTCATCTCCACTAGAAACCAAAACTCCCTCCTTCCACTATAAAATCAGGCCTCTTTTTTTTTCATTTATTCTCATTAAATACAACAAAAGCAGGACTCATTTGATGAATAGCTCAGGCTTAGAAACAAGATGGAGAAAGCCTGATTATTACTATTATTCAGGCAACTGTACAAAGCCATGCCCAAGCAATCCATAAATAAATTTCATATATATAATAACTCCAGTCAGCTTACAGTACCCAAACGATGGATTAGTCCTTGACACGTCCGAAAGTTTCAACAAGATATTTCTCCATCCGCATCCTTTTCTTCATCAGTAAACTGTACTTGGAAAGCAGCACCTTGTCTCCAGCAGGCTTTGCGAGCTTAGCGGCAAGAGATGTTTCGCCCAGTTTGTTCTCATACAGGCGAGTTATCGGCACAAAACCACCCTCTTTGTCGCAGAGCCACCCATGGGCTGCCCTCAGAGCAGCTCCCAACGAAGCAGAATCTGCAGTAGAATGCATGTTTCAATCATGATACAAGATGCATATATACTCAATTGAGTCAACAAGATGTCCCAACACATCGCTGTTCCATATTTTAGACTTTATAGGCAACACATTCATGAACTTGAATTCGAAGCACAGTTCAGTATTGTCTTAAGTACCGGTTATGATGAGTGCAGCATATCTTCATGAGAATACGAGTACAAGAAGAAAAGAGCAAGTGATTTGCATATTACCGGGCCTTTGGACAGTATACACAGGAGACCCAAAAATGGAAGCTATAGCGCCAAGGATGCTCTCATTAGATGATGCCCCTCCAGTTGCTATTATACGCTTGGGAGGGCTCGGCATGCCAAATCTCTCAGCATGTCCGCGCATTGAAAGAAATTGTCCTTCAATTACAGCACGTACCTGCCAAAAAATGAAAATCATACAAAAATTCAGCTAACACATATACGCTTGAGATGCATGGTATGTTTCTAGATTCAGCGCCTGCCAAATCACTCGCAAGGGTCAGCCCTGCGATTTCAAATGGTCAAGTCCCTTGAGAGATTCCAATCGATCAAGTAAACCAAAACCACAATAATCTATCATGCATCCTCTTTTAAACCACACTAACCTCTGAAGAAGCCTCAAATTCCTTCACCCCGCTTTCCACCATCTCTTCCAACGAACTGCAGTCTAAGTTCTCGATCACGTATCGATGGAACCCGACTGCATATACATAACGTCAATTCATATTATATCTATCTTCCTTTTCTATGAAATTAGAATTCGACATCCTAATGATTAGACTTAAATCAACAAGATGTAAAAAAACACGTGATATTTTAGTTTGACAAACTACCTGGCATGGGAGGTAGAATTTCATGCTCCTTGTAGTAGAATCCTAATTTTCCACCTATGCAACAACACAATATAATCACTAACACAACGTCAAACAAAGATGACCAAATTTAGCAATAAGAACTTCAGATACTGTGTTCATTTATACATCAAATGTTTCAAAAACAAAGTCTCTGAAGCTTCATGATTGTTAGGGTTTAGCATAAAAACCCAAAAACTCTAATAAGGAATCAAAATTCAAACCATTTAATGGAGGCGTGCTTTCGAGACACTTGCTGAAGACTTCCCAAGAGCACTCGGCATGATGATTGCGTACGTCTGTACCAAAACATGCAAACTTATTGTTATTGAGGAGATATGACAGTACTTATTTAGAAGAAGAAAGAAGAAAAGTCAAAATGGCTCTAACATTCTCTCATAAGAGATCCATTTTTATAAACCAGCATAACCATATAACATTCAGGATCAACGGGGTTGGGAAAAACATGGCCTTCTAAGCTTGGTTTTAGCTCAGTGGTTATTCCAAAGACCTGCAAATCCAGTCAGTCAAACAAATGAGGAGTGCTTAATTATAGTTTTTGAATAGAATGAGCCTATCCTCTCTTTTCTGTTCGTATTCAAACAAATTATAATGCATATAATTAAAGAAAATAAATAAAACTAACTGTATCGCTGGTTCCAAGACTTATTGCTAGATCGCCAGGAGTATTTAAAGTCAAACCTGCAAAGATTAAAAATATATATTCACAATTTAGGAAAAATCATTTAAGATGCAACATTTACAATGCATAATAAGGCTCCACCAGTTTATGTTGATTAAATTGTGCTCTCTGGATTCAAAGGCTGCGTTGGTGGTACCGGTGGAGCTGTTGGAGGTGCCGATCAAACCTCAAGTGCCTTAGGGGTAAGCTAAGAATGCAGCAGATGAGACTGAGTAGGCTGAGGATGGGATAGAGACTGAAGTATGTGAAGCTCGAGGTGGGTTCAAGATACAGATCCGCATACTTGCGGGGCTCAAAGTAAGGAGTCAACGTCTTAACATTGAATGCAGGATTTAGAGATGTCGAGATCGAAGGTCTGATCCTTGGGGGACCTCTCAACACGAATGTGAACTATTACTTGCTCTCCCTCTCGAAAGATTTGCTCCCGCGCGTGACTATTTGCATAAGCTTGATATGATTCATTAGTACTTGCATTTCTTCGTTGGATTGACTCATGGAGCTCATGTGATGATCAACAAAAGACTCATCAGACTTTGTAGGACACGATTTTAAGGGAATCAGACCGAGTTCAATCAACTTTTAGGTGTATACCTTGATACTACCTAGAATAGACACAACCCATTAGAACTAACTGAGCTATTATATGCAAATTTTGATATCGGTGAAATAGAGACCCAACTGGTAGTATGCTCACCAACTAGACACCTTAGCAGATTCCCTGGACTTCTTTTGACCGCCTCAATCTACCCATCAGTTTGAGAATGGTACGCCGATAAAAACTTCAAGTCATGTTCATCCAATAATGTGCCTACCAAAAGTAACTCATGAATTTCACATCTCAATACGACAATACGGTCTTCGGAAGATCATGCATCCTAAACACGTCTCTCAATAAAAGAGACATGGCGTGGGAAGCATGAACAATTTTGATACAAGCAATAAAATGTATCATCTTAAAAAAGTAAACAACGGCAATGTATATGGAATCGTGTGCCCTCCATCTGGTCTAGCGGTACAACATGTGAGAAGGAAAATGCTAGTAGATCCTCTATCGAGACCCCAATCGGCACAGTTCAATACGTTCATCATCAACTAGGTCATGATTGGCTCCGATTGGTGGCAGTCGTGCAGTGTTGGGGCCTAGTAGCCCAGTTGCACGTGCCATATGGTAAACCTGAGAGCCTCTGTACATTGAACCAACTCCCCTGAGTAGGGTGGGGATTACGCCGGGCCCAAGACGGACAACCAGTTAATCCAATCTTGAATAAGCGTAATAGTGATTTGTGTTGTCCTAGAATCCTCCAATAGCTTCCTCAACCATTGGCAGGATCCTCCATGACCTCGATCTATGGGGCCACATTGACGGCACCGAGCCTGCTCCACCCCTACCGGCTGCTAGTACTGCGGACTCCTCTTCCACTGTCAGCACGGCCACTTCCTCCCAGTGTTCCGACTGAGCGAGGTGGCGCTTGGACGACTCTTGCACGATAGCCATCATCTGTCAATCCTGCAAGCTCCCCATTCGCATGACCATCTACAAGCTACCTATGACAAAAGCGATATGGGATCACTTGCGTCGTCTCTACCTACCATCTGGCCAGGCCCTGAACTACTTCATGTTCTTGACCCTTAGTGTCTGCTACCGGCGTGATTGGTTTGTACAACCTTTCTTTGCTGAGCTCCTGGACCTTTAGCGTCAGTTCGATGAGATGGCTCCTCTACCCTGCGCTACTTGCACTCAGTGCATTGCTACATCTCAGGATTGCGACTTGTAGCGTATGTATGAGTTTCTTATGCACCTACGCCCCGAGTTCAAGCATGTTTGAGCACAACTTGTACACCGGGATCCTTCGTCGTCTAATCGTCTCTCAGCGATACCTTGGTCTTGGTGATTGTTAAGGAGACTTGTCTCCACTCCTTGGGCACTGCTACTCCTTTTGGTGTGATGCCTGATTATGTTCTGGCTGCTCCCAACTTCCACCACAGTCTTTTCTTGTGAGTGCTCCACTGCAGCCTTCGTCTGGTTATAGTGCTCCGGTCCGCCCTGTTCCTCATCCTCCTCTGGCACCTTCTGCAGCTCAGTCTGGTGCTCCTCGTCGTCCGACTGTCCGCTGCCACCACTGTCAGTGTCTTGGTCATTTCAAATATGAGTGTCGCAAACTTCAGAGGGCACAACAGTCTAGTCTGCTCTTGGTGCACCTTCCGCTCATTTTTCTGCTCCGGCGCAGTCTCTTTTTGTATTTGAGCTTGCCCAGCTGATTACACAACAACTCTCCCAGGGATCACTGCCTCGCTCCTCCGCCTCCATCCTTCCACCGGATGCTTTTGACACCTCTGCCTATCACCTGGCTGCCTCCGCCCCTGCAGGTATCTCTCCCTCCGACTGGTTGCTCGATTCTGGAGCCTCCTTTCACATGACCTATGATGTCACTCACCTCTTGTCTTGTCATCCCGTCTCTTCTGACTTTAGTATGATGGTAACAGATGACAACATTCTCCCCATCACCAGTCGTGGCCTCCTTCATACTAGCAATTTACATGCTCCTGATGTTGCATACATACCCAAGTTATCCATGAACCTAATATCCACCAACCAATCTACATCTCATAGTTGTGTTGTTATTTTTGATGAGTTTGTGTGTCATGTGCAGGATCATCTGACAGGGACACTCTTTGGAGTTGGTCGTCGTAGTAGCAGGATATACGTCATCGATCATCTCCATCTTCCATCCACTTCTTTGTCGTTGGCGGCTTCTACCTTTTGTCTTCCTTTGGTGGGCTTCTCTCAGTGACATCACCGTCTTGGTCATCTCAGTGGTTTGCTCTTGTATCTCTCATCAGTCATGATTTCCTTGGTTGTATTTTTGTTGATCCCACTCTTGTACGAGTTGTAAGCTTGGCAAATAGCTACAACTCTCATATCAGTCCAGTGAGTCTAGGTCTCAACGTCATTTTGATTTAGTTTATTCTGATGTATGGGGTCCTGCACCTTCTATATCAAAAGGCGGACACCAGTACTATGCTCTCTTTGTTGATGACTATTTTCTTTAATGTTTGGTCTACTTTATGCATTCTCGTTCTGAATTCTTTCAAATTTATGTTATATTTTCTACTATAGTGCGCACCTAGTTTTCTGCTTCCATACGTATTTTTTGTTCCAACTCGAGGGGTGGGGGGAGTACCTCTCTCATGCCTTTCGCAATTTGCTAGCTATCCACGACACTCCCTCAGCTTGCCTGCACCGGTGCCCACGCTCAGAATGGCACCGCCGAGAGGAAGCATTGTCACATTATTGAGACATCCTGCAACCTCCTCATCTCCTTTTACGTTCTTCTTCATTTTTAGGTTGATGTTTTTTCCACTGGTGTCTACCTTATTAACCTGCAGCCTTCCAATTTCCTTCAGGGCCCGAGTCTTTGTCTTTCTTGGATACAGTCCTAAGAATAAGGGTTATTGTTGGTATGACCCTGTCGCACGTCGATTTTGCATATCACGTGATATCACCTTTGACGAGTCTCATCCTTTTTTTGTGCCCTCTGTCCTTTCGACCTCGCACTCATCTATTACTCCCTCTGATGTGCAGTTTCTCACCCTTCCCATCTACCCGCCTCATATATCCTCTCCTCCGGTATGCCCACCAACTCTTCCCTTGTCGTAATCTACTTTGTCACCTCCTCTTCCTTTATCGCAGTATACTTTTTACCTTCTCACTCCCTTTTGTCATCCACTTCTCCCTCTAACAAGCTCGCCATCCCCCTTTCATATCACTACACTTGTCGTCCTCTTTTTGTTCTCTTGCCTTCGGTGCCCCCAGACTCAGTGTCTGTCTCCTCCAGCGAGTATCCTGTGGATAATCCTCCTGCGCACTGCTACCCACTTCGTGCGAGACATCCTCCTGGCTGTCTTAGACTTGATACACTACCGATGAACCTGTCTGCCCTTCCTGCTACTGTCTGTGGCACTGCAGAGCTGACTTCCTACCGTGAGGTTACCCAAATACTTGTGTGGCAGGTTGTCATGTCTGTTCTGTTTGAGGCACTCGAGCACACTCATAGCTGGGAGTTTGTCCCTCTTCCACCTGATGTTGTGTCTATTACTTACAAGTGGGTCTTCAAGGTCAAGACTCACTAAGATGGTTTTGTGGAGAGGTACAAGGTTCAACTTGTGCCTCGTGATTTTCAGCAGTAGCAGGGACGAAACTATGACGAGGTCTTCGCTCTGATCACCCACATGACTATGGTTGGTACTCTTATTGAAGTTGTGGTTATTTGTCATTGGTCTCTGTTCCAGCTCGACGTGAACAATATCTTTCTTCACGGCGACCTTCAGCAAGTGGTGTAAATGCATCCTCCTCCCAGTCTCTCCTCTCCTCCAGGTGTTGTTTATCGCTTACGACGAGCTTTTACGGGCTCAAGTAGGCACCCCAAGCGTGGTTTGCACATTTCAGCTTAATTATTACAACTGTCGGTTTTCAACCAAGTCCATATGATCCAGCCCTGTTTGTGCACTCCTCTCATGGTCAGACTCTTCTATTACTTTATGTTGATGATATGATTATTACTGGTGATGATCTTTGTCATGTGGCATTTGTCAAACATTACCTGCAGCAACAGTTTCATATTTTTGACCTTGGACAACTGAGCTACTTCTTGGGCCTTGAGGTCATCTCTACAGACCGTGGTTTTCAGCTCTCTCAACGACATTACATATCAGATCTCTTAGCTCGAGCTACTCTTTCTAACTTTTGCACCGTGGACACCCCTACAGAGCTTCATCTTCAACTATGTCCGGATGATGGAGTTCCACTTTTTGATTCTACTCGATATCATCACCTTGTTGGGAGTCTCGTCCGCATCACTATTACTCGGACCGACATTACTCATTTTGTTCATGTGTTGAGTCAGTTTGTTAGTGTGCCTACCTCTATGCATTATGGTCACCTACTGCGGCTCCTGCGCTATCTCTGGGCAATGACTTCATATGGTCTCTTCTTCTCCAATTGTGGTTCTCTGTAGCTTCATGCTTACTCGGGATGCTACCTAGACCAGTGATCTTATTGATCGTCGATCTGTCACTGATTTATGTCTGTTCTTGGGTTCTTAACTTATTGCATAGAAGTCCAAGAAACAGATTGGTTTTTCTCGTTCCAGCACTGGGGCTGAGCTTCGGGTCTTGGCTATTGTCGCTGATGACATTATTTGGATCCGCTAGCTTCTTGAGGACCTTGGTGTCTTTTTTCCAGATCCCACTCCACAGTGATAACAGTGTCATTCAGATTACTCTGAACCCTGTGAAACACTCTCTTTCCAAGCATATCGGGATGGACACTTTCTTCCTATGTGAGTATGGTCGTGGTACTCTTGCTCCTTACTTTGTTCCTTCTGAGGAGCAGCTTTCAGATTTGATGATTATTAAGCTACAGATGCGGAACCAGCATACCTATCTGTTGTCCAAACTCTTGGTGCATGATCCCCTGTGAGTGTGTGTGTGTGTGTACAAGAGCATCTTCGCACGGGCTACGCCCGTGCTTCATGCTCCCGGCGGCCTTCGCCCGCCTGCACATGGGCTTCGCCCGTGCTTGATGCTCGGGCAACCTTCGGCATGCAGGCTTCACCCGTTTCAACGCAATCCACCAGCTCAGCGCCGCAACCGCCAGTCACGGTTCCCTGAAGCTCAATGGTTTTTTTGATTTTGAATACGCGCATCGGAGGACCGCGAGTGGCAGGAGCGACGCCGAGCTGGTGGATTGCGTAGAAACGGGTGACGTCCACTTTTATGCAGTTGAAGGCTGCCCGGAGCATCAAGCACGGGCGAAGCCCGTGCACAGGTGGGCGAAGCCCGTGCGTAGGTGGGCGAAGCCTGCCTGGATGCAGCCGAAGGCCGCCGGGAGCATCGAGCACGGGATAGCCCGTGCGAAGATGCTCGTATTTATATAAATATTTATTTATAAATTGTTCGTGGGGGTGTCATTTGTTGTTAGGGCAAACAACAGCTTCAAGGTGTGGCATCTATCGTGGAGGCGCATTTGTTATGAGGGCAACATTCCGCATGGTGGAGACATTGGTCGTGGGGGCGAGATTAGTCGTGTGGGGGGCATTGATCGTGGGGGCAGTGTTGGTCGCGGGGGCGAAATCGCTCGTCGGGGCGATGATTGTGGGGGGCGGGGGGGGGGCACATTGGTCGCGGGGGGCGACATGAAGACATGGGGATGCTTATTTGTTTGTTCATCCAATGTTCAGAATAGTGCAATCAAGCAGGGACCAGAGGAAACCCTGACGAGTTATATTGATCAATTAGTGCCAAAAGTATTCCTATAAATGACAAATCAGGATTATCAAACCCAAAATAGTGCAAAATGAAGAACAAACAACTATTTACACCAAACGAATCCTTAAACTCACCGTAGCAAAAATGCAGCACCAAATGGATGCTTAAACTCATCGTAGCATGAGTAATCTTGATAATTAATAAAAATATGTATATATATATATATATATATATATGTATACATTGAATTATCAAAACAATGTCAATATATTATGATCATAGTTTTTCAATGTATTATTATCATGGTTTTTCAATATATTATGAGTATGAGCAGTTAAAATGTTTTTTTTCTATTTTCATTTAGACAATACATCAAGCATGTGATATAAATTATTAACCACATTGAATGAGAAGAGGAGAGATTGGATTGTCTTAATTCTGTAGTTAAACTAAATCATGATAGAAGTGAGAATCCAGGGAATAAATAAAATAGAAGACAGTGCAGGGAATCCAAAAAACATCACCAACAGCGGAGTGTGCAACAAACATAGCTACAGAAATGATGAAGACCTTTTAATGACCAAACAGTATTCCTATATAATGAAAATCAGAAATAACATATTCAAATTAGTGCAAAATGAAGAACATAGGGAAATTAAAAAGAACTCACTTGATAGGGGAAGAGCGTGAGGGGAAGGGAAATGTCAACAACAACAACTAGGAAACACCGGTACGGGTACCGGGTACGATACGTATCCGGTACGGCGGTACGGCAAAATTTTAAAAACAAGGATACAGGTACGGCGGGATACGTTGTATTAAATTTAATAAATATATATGCATATATCACAAATACAATTATAAATTCTCAAAACAATAAAACATGAAGCATAAATAATCAATTGAAGTACAACTGTACAAGTACATAACTAATGCAATATAACATGAAGTACTTAGACATAAGTTATTCATAATTATTTCAAATAAAACGATGTTCATCACTCATTTTTTTCATCGAATAAGAAGAAGACCTTACCTGCGGAAGAGGATCGTCGAAGGCGCAGCGTGCGGGATCGTCGAAGGCGCAACATGCGGGATCGTCAAAGGCGCGTGCGGGATCGTCGAAGGCCGCAGCGTACGGGATCGAAGAAGAAGAGGAAGGCCGCAGAAAGGATCGTCGATGGCCGTCGCTGCGGGAAGAAATGTGGAACGCGGGATTGGCGAACAAGGAAAAGGCGATGCGCTGCGGGAAGAAATGAAATGCGGAAATAAAACCCGACCGAAACCTAATAGCGCATATCAACGTGTACCATACGTGTACCCGTACCGGAAACGTACCTGGTACGGGTACGAGCCTAAATAAGACGTATCCGTGCTTCGTAGAACAACAACAATGACTTAGAATGCAGGCGGCGGTAGCGGTTTCAAATCCTGGAGGCGGCAGCAAAATCGGTAGCAAGGTACGGGTGCGACAGGGGACGCGAATTCAAGTGGTGGCTGAAAATACAGGCGGAGGCAGTTGAAGAATAATACATGCGGCTAGGTTAAAGAGGTTAAAGAGAAGATAGGAATCAGAGAGAGCAAACCTTTGTTCGAGTCGATTTGTTGGAAGGGGGCAGAAGCGAAACTGAATGGAGCGGCGGCAGATCTGAGTCGATCGATTCTTGGCGGTGAGCAGCGATTGTCAACGTCGTATGGATGCAGTTTGCCGGTGTGGGGAAACAGGGCAGGAGACCTAAAATCGGGAGGGATTGGAGTGAGGAGGGATGTAACGTGTTTGTCGGGACGGAACTGTCGTGACGATTGGTTATTTTGCGGTGGAAATTTCCCGAGCAATTTTTGGGCGGTTTTGGAATTGAGAACGGGATTAATCCGTGGGAGTTATTTGGGAGGAGAAATCTTGGCTGTAATTTAATCCGACGATTGTACGGTGTGAGTTGAAACTGCGGTAAGAGCGGCAAGATATGCATATTGTCTTATATAATACTAGCATCTTCGAACGGGCTCCGCCCGTTCTCGCTGCGGGCTTCGCCCGCTTGACCTCCTGGCGAGCCCGGCGGGCTTCGCCCGCTTGACCTCCTGGCGAGCCCGGCGGGCTTCGCCCGCTTGACCTCCTGGCGAGCCCGGCGGGCTTCGCCCGCTTGACCTCCTGGCGAGCCCGGCGGGCTTCGCCCGCCCGCCCCCCGGCGGGCTTCGCCCGCCCCCCGGCGGGCTTCGCCCGCCCCCCCGGCGGGCTTCGCCCGCCCCCCGGCGGGCTTCGCCCGCCCCCCGACGGGCGAAGCCCGTCCCATCCGGCGGGCTTTGCCCGCCTACGAAAAAATTTAAATAATTATATAATTTAATAAATAGTAATTATTTTTTAAATCAAATTATAATTTAATAAATTATTATATAATAACTTTTATTTTTTATAAAAAAAATGAAAACAAATCCAAAATCCCCCCCCCCCTCCGCTTCCGCCTGCCCGTCCAGCCCAACTCCACTGTCGCCGGCGGCGGAGCCGCCGGCGGCCTGCCCGGCGCCCCCCGGCGGGTTCGCCGGCCTCCGGCGAACCCGCCGGGGGTTGTCCCGCGGCGAGCGGGCAGGGCCACCTCCGGCGGTGGCCCTGCCCGTGAGCCGCGGGACAACCCCCGGCGGTTCGCCGGAGGCCGGCGAACCCGCCGGGGGGCGCGGGCAGGCCGCCGCCGGCGACAGTGGAGTTGGGCTGGAGGGCAGGCGGAACGGGGGGGGGGGGCATCGGGATATTTTCCTGGATGAACAGCAATTGAGGAGGAGATTTGTTTATTTGCAGGCCAATATGTATGAATCCAATGACCAGAATCCATTTCCTGGAGATCGGACGGTCCAAGTGCTTTATTATATAATAAAGATATATATATATATATGTACACCCTATTGTTGAGATATATCATTGAATCATTGGTTTCTCTATCATCTTTCACATAGGCAGGCGGGTTCATTTAAATAAAGCTCTATCAAGGGTCCTAAAATTAATTAATAATATAGTTAAAAAAAATAGATTATAATTATAAACCTGCCAAACTATTTGGGTTGTCTCCTGACCACTGAATTACCAAGCAGTCCTTTTTGAAGTGGAACCTATTAGCAGTAAGGAAGTCAAACTGTTAGACATACTGTTAGATGTACTGTTAAACATGTCAGCAGCAAAATGCAAAAAGATTCAATTATAAGCCATCAAATACTCAAAAGTATATAAAATTTCAATAACTACAGAGTGATTGCCCCAGTTGTGATCATCTTTTTTCCCACCGTCAATATACGGAATATTACTGAACCGCATTGCAATCATATTGAGCATAAAAGAGGTGGAAAAAAAAACTAGAAAGAAAAAATAGTAAATTAAACATTTCATTTTAAAAATATGGGCTTGGAGCATTCTACCAAAAAGACTATAATTCATTTAGTTTGATTAAGACTCTATTTGTTTGGGCGTTTCACTGCTCTGTTTTGGGCAAACGCCGTCAGAAGGAGGGTAAACAAATGAACCTCCGGCGGCGTTTGCTCCATTTCCACCCGTCCGCCTTGAGAAACGTCCCAAAAAGCTCCGTTTGTAGCAGCAGTCACCTCCCCCCTCCGTTTCGAACACTCCATTTCCACCCGCCGGATCGACCCGCCACCGCCGAACCAAATGAAACCTAAGAAACTAATTATCAGAACCTCATCAGAGCCATCAGCTAATGATCTCTTTTCTCTTAAAGAACTGAACAGGTGAATATCAGAAATTCCAAATGTAAATTGAGATGGCTCGAGAATTATAAAAGGGTTTTTTGTACTTTCTAGAATGGTCTTTCATGTTCCTCGTACTAGTGTTTTAATGCATTCTCTAGAATAGTGATTTTGTATTTATATACTCATATTGTATCTTATGAAAGTAAGATACCATTAATTTTCTTATTGTTGGTTGACTTGATTCCAGTGTGTACCCAGCATGTCATTTGGGACCAATTTCTATTCAGATTATCCCCAATATGGAGCGGTTTGAAAATTAGTCTCATAAAACCTACCGTGCATCAGTCGTTTGTGCTTATATAGGTATCAGGCCCCCCCTTTCATCTGGGGTTTTGAGATGGAAGCCGCGGGTTTCCAACATGGTATCAGAGCGCTGCTTTGACCCGCTGGGGGAGGAGGCGCGTGTTGATTGACTTGATTCTAGTGTGTCTAGTGCGTCGTGTGTGACCGATTTATATTTGGATTATCCCCAATGTGACGCTATATGAAGATTAATCTCATATTTCCTACCACGCATCACACATCTATGATTATAGGTCCAGTTCCCCTCCTTTCACCTTGGGTTTTTGGAATGGAAGTCGTAGGTTTCCAAGGAGAATCTCAATCATTAACTCTAGTGGTCAGTACTTCAACTTGATATCTAAGTTTATCAAATTGCACGTTTAGTTGATTGAAAAGAACAATCATGAATATTCTAAAATCAAAACAGGGGCAAATCTGTGTTCGAACTGATTGCTTAATCGTCCATGTGGGTAGGACACATTGTTATGGGTCTTTTAGCGCTGCCCGGAGGAGAGGTCGGAGGTGGAGAAGATGGCGGGGATACTACGGAGCCGTGACCGCGGCTGCCTAAGCGGGGTTGCTCGTCGGAGGAGAGAGCCACCAAGATCTCACATAGAAGATGAGAATTAGAACTTTGTCATTGCTTCTTACTTCATAACACATACCCAAATACCTTTAAATAGGCTACAACATAATGGCTCTTACATGACATAAATGCGATAATAAATGGATCGGTGCTCGAGACCCGCACAACATACGATAATAATAAGATAAAGGGTTCGGTGCTCGAGCCCCACAAAACATACGATAATAATAATAAGATAAAGGGCTCGGTGCTCGAGACCCACACAACATACGATAATAATAATAAGATAAAAGGCTCGGTGTTCGAGACCCATAATATCTCATCCTTCCTCCAAAAACAGCTTGTCCTCAAGCTTTATCTGATGCCCTCGTCGTCAGAATCCTCGACGTGCCGGTAGAAAAGACGGTTGCACCCGTGGCCGCAAGTGTACTGTTCGTCGCAATTGAAACATAATCCCTGAGCGTGTCGTTACAACATCTTAGCCGAGATAATCGGCGGACCGGTGGGGCTGGAAGACCCTCGATACGACCTTGTTGAACAATGTTGGTGGCAAGTGGATAGGCCTCTGGTACTATCTGGAGAAGACGATCGCAAAACCAAGCCAGACTCATAGCAGTTACGAAGTCGGGAGGGGCTTCAAACTCGACATCCAGTCGCAGGTGCTCGCGAAGTACAGCAGTGAAAATGACGACCTGCATATCCGGGCAAGAGGGACATGCACCAAGAGAATATGAAAGTGTTCCAGGTAATCGTCCACGGTCCCCGTTTGTCGTAGAGAGGAGAGTGCGTCGAGGGGGTTACTGCGGATAGGAGGTCTGAAACGTAAGTTTCATAACCGCTTGAAGTCGTCCCATATCAGATTCGGCCGGCCGATGAGAAGTCGAGAATCCCATAAAACAGCTGAAGCCCATTTCGTAAGCCCATAAAATGCTCGGTCCTCATCAGCCGAAACCCATTCCATAAGCCCATTCCAAGCATCTGCAACCACCTTCGCACACGACCCTTCCAAATGAGGGAGCAGCGGCCCCCAGTCGCCTCGTCCACAGTTAATCCTGCACATGTCGTCTTGTTGTTTCAAGGGCCTAGGAGTCAATCAGAGATGGCCGGCGGTGGCTCTCTGTGATGCTTATGTCGGCGGTGGCTAACAGTGAGTATTTGTGGGGGAAGGAGGATGAGTGGAATGATGTGCGTCGGCGGAAGAGGACCAAGGGCTCTGATACCAAGTTGTTATGGGCCTTTTAACGCTGCCCGGAGGAGAGGTAGGAGGTGGAGAAGATAGCGGGGATACTACGGAGCCATGACCGTGGCTGACTAAGCGGGGTTGCTCGTCGGAGGAGAGAGCCGCCAAGATCTCACATAGAAGATGGGAATTAGAACTTTGTCATTACTGACTTCATAACACATACCCAAATGCCTTTAAATAGGCTACAACATAATGACTCTTACATGACATAAATGCGATAATAAATGGTTCGGTGTTCGAGACTCACACAACATACGATAATAATAATAAGATAAAGGGCTCGGTGCTCGAGACTCACACAATATACGATAATAATAATAATAATAAGATAAAGAGCTCGGTGCTCGAGACCCATAACACACATCATCATTCTTCTAAACACCTTATCACTACGTAGCATACATGTATCCCTAATCTAGCTCTATCCAAATCTGATGCAAGGTAAGATAGAGGTGTGGCGGTGAACTATAGAAACTCTAACCGTGTAGAGACAAGGAAATTCAATTTGGACCTAGTAATGATGCACATGCACTAGACAACAGTTCTGATGATGTATTGCTTCTAATAAAAAGTGTTTTAAGGCTTGTACATGAATATCACAACTGATTATAAAGCAATTGAAAAAAGCTTGCATTTCAAAGTTTGTGTGGGGCTAGAGAGCTTAAATTAAATACATATTGAACGAACTCTGAAAATCACACAATTTCAAGAAAGGTAACTACGATCTCATATCCATAATAGTATGAAGTCTATCTTTACAAAATGAACAAGAAATAAACTTCAAATAAGAACTTACACAAACATAGGAGATTGAGGATGAATGCGATTTACTAAAGGTAAGGTAACCATCCTCCTTATGCCTGCAGTCTTTGCAGGACTACCTACAATATAAAACAAGCTCCACTTGGTATCATGAATTATGCTAACATCTTACTACCTCCAAATTCATGCACACTCATCTCAACACATCTTTGACAATCCTCACCGGTAGTTGTGCTATGATTTATCTCATTATTTATGTTGATGACAATATGTTACGTGCCTACTTCGATGGATTTGATGGAGGGGCAGCGGAAGGATACAAGAGACTAAATTTCTAGAAGAAACCCAAGAGAGGGTGGAGGTGAGGGGGAAGAAACCCTAAGAGGAGAGGGTTTGGATAAGAGGAGAGGAAGACCCCACGGGGAGATGAGAAGGAACTAGAACTTTACTTCATTCATTGATATCCCAAATGCATGAGAAGACCTCCTTATATAAGGCCCAAATGGCGGGGGCATAAATACCCGCTACTAGTACAATATGCAAAATATTAAAATACTCTAACTTGACTCATAATAAAGACTCGATACAACATAATATCAATAACATAAGATAAATAACGGTGGACCCATAACTCTCCATCCATCCTTCAAAACGAGCTTGCCCTCAAGCTCGTGCACCATGTGGGTGGTCGGATCATCTGGTAAACAGAGCCTGGTAGCGAGTCGTGTCGGTGGCGATGTCGGTGAGTAGTGGTGGCGCCGTGGGAAAGACATGCGGCAGAGGTAATGGCTTCTGCAATATCGGTGGAGCGGTGGTAAGCAGCATCAGTGATGGCATAAAAGCGACGGCCGGCAACAAGAATGGATTCGTCGGGGTCACCAGAGCACGGGCTGGCAGAAGAGGCGGCTCAGTGGTCGATGGTAGCAACAAGGCAGTGGCCGGTGGAGCAACAAACGGGAGAGGAGGCGGTGAGATGACTGGAGAAGGCGGCAATGCGGGGGTCGGCAGAGGAACAGCCGGTAGAAGAGGTGGAAGCGGTGGAAGGACGACCACTGTGGAGAGAGGTGGTACATCAGCGGCCGACGGCGGCGACGGTAACTGCACAAGGCGAGTCGGTGGAGGGGCATACGAGGGAGGCGGAGTGCTGGAATAGCCGACCGTGGAAGGTGGCAAGCCGCGGCGCGCAACTACGCGTTCGACACGCGCTTCCATACTATCAAGGCGGGAGAGTGTGCGAAGAGATCGTTGTTGGTGGCAGAGAATGGAGTGGGCATGATGAGAATGTGGAATAATTAATTAACTAATTAAATAATTAGTTAATAATTATGAGTAGGATTGGGTCCTTAATTAATTAGGGTGATTAATTAAGTAGGGGAGGGAGAGAGTGGCGTGTGGAAGAGGCTGAAGATTGGTGGTGGCTGGAGGAAAAATTAAAATAAATATAGGAAAGAAAATATGGGAGAGATAGTGTGAGGGATTGGATATGAGAATATAAAAAAAATAGCAGGCGGGATGGGATATGAGGAATGATGGAAGAGATATGAGGATCAGGAAAAGTAAATAAAATAAAATAAAGAGAAGCGTGTTGGAGATAGCGTGCAGGAGGAAAAGCAAATAAGACAGAGGGGATGGGGAAAAGACAGGGGTTGCTGACGGGACTTTAGAAAATAAAGGAAGAAAAGAATTAAAGAGATGAAGGTGTAGGGCTCAAGAAGGAGGCACGGGTGCTTGATGGGTGCGTGGAGGGTTGACGGAGCAAGATGTGGCTCGATGGGCTCTCGATTGAGAAGGGCTTGTGGTGTAGAGAAGGCTGCGGAAGATGGAAGGGTGCGGTCGGCGGAAAGCAGGGATGTGGTTGTGCAGGATCGAAGGAGGAAACTGCTAGCTTGGCAGAAGATGAGGCGGGATTGAGTGTCAAAGGCCTGTGGTGTGCTGGAGGAGACGATCCCGTGGTCTGTTGGGGAGGAAGAACGGCGGAGGCAGACCCACGCTGGGGCGGCTGGAGGTCGACATTGGTGTGTGGACTTCAGCGAGCTTGTTTGGGGGGGGGGGGGGGGGGGGGGGGTACAACGACAAGGGGGTTGCTGGAGCCGGGGAAGGGAGAGCAGCGGCAAACTGCGGGAACGGCGGAGCGGCGTCCGGAGGGGAAAAAAGACCCTCTGATACCAATATGTTACATGTCTGCTTTGATGGATTCGGTGGAGGGGCAACGAGAGGATGGATACAAGGCATTAAATCACTAAAAGAAACCTAAGAGAGGGTGGATATGAGGGAGAAGAAACCCTAAGACGAGAGGGTTTGGAGAAGAGAAGCAGACGAAGACCCCAAGGGGAGATGAGAAGGAACTAGAACTTTACTTCATTCATTGATATCCCAAATACATGACAAGGCCTCCTTATATAAGGCCCAAATGGCGGGGGCGTAAATACCCGCTACAAGTACAATATGTGAAATATTAAAATACTCCAACTTGACTCATAATAATGTTGGTATCTTTGTGATCTACAAGTATTCAATAAGTTAGTCTCGCTGCCAACATAATATGAGCTTATGAGGTCGCACATAATAACGTACGAGAAATTAGATAATAGATCAAAGTAGCTCACCTCATAAAGGTTATGGGTACAAATGGAAATATTGTTGATTAGAAACTGTTTGACCGTTTGTCAAAAAAGGGGTTGGCTGAAAAAAGGCTAAGTCCAGTGTTGACTGGATGCATTCGATTTTCATCACGACGATGCAGTCGAACTTCATGAAGCCGATGCAGTCGATGTAGTCGAATTTCATGAAGCCAATGCAGTTGAATTTCATGAAGCCGAAGTAGTCGAATTTCATGAAGCCGATGCAGTCGAATTTCATAAAGCTGATGCAGTCAAATTTCATGCAGTCAAATTTCATGAAGTCGAATTCCATGCAACCGAATTTCATGTTATTCGACAGCTTGCTGACTTGGTTTTGTGACTAAGTAAAAATTCAGCTGCACGTGTTTTTGCCATATTTTGAATCTTGAACCCAGTTCAGCCTTTTAGGTGTAATTACTGTCTAGACTGATCCCGGTTCACTAAATATTATATATATATATAATTTCAGTGTTAGGGCATAATTTTTCACCGGTTCATCTTTATTTTCTTGAGCCCTAGTCGCGGAAGTGTTCCGTGCAGCGAAACCCCGACGACGATGTCCTTTGCGAATCACGCCCTAGCGTCGGCGGTTCCTCTCCCGAAATCGAACCTAGCAGTTCGTGGAGACGAAGACTTCGATCCTTTCCCTTCCAGTCTGCCCTCGTGCGACGATGGTGAGGCTTTCTCCTGTTAATGTGGATACCCATAAAGGTGCGGACATTTCTCTACACTTTCAGACTTGACGGACCAAAAAACTCTGGAATAGGATTCCAGATCAGAGCCTGAAGTTTTCTAGAGTATTTTGGTCGGAGCACCTTGGTCGATTTTTGAATCGTCCCCGAACAGGTACTCGCAAAACCCTAGTTATTTGCTCATTTCTTGATTCATGGAAATGCAAGATCCTTTTCTAATTTGGGTTTTTCTAGATCTATTCCGTTGCGCACATGGTGATTTGCTGCGATCTACTTTCATAATGAAGATTGTTTGTGTCTGTGTACAATGCATGTAAATCTGAAGATTTAGAAGGGTTCTAAATATTCAGATTTAGCTCATTTTATCAAGTGTTGATGATTTTAGTTTGTGCACGTCTGGAATGTATTTGGATTGTGAATGTTGTAATTTTATGTATATGCACAATGATTAATTGTTAATCATGATTAAGTATTAATCAATCATATAAAATCTCTTAATCAGATATTAAGTGTTTGAATGTCTTCCGATGGATGACATTATTCCTACCTTGATCGATGAAGTGTGCGCTTGCCAAAACAAGGTGCATTAATCTATCTTGATAAGGGTGCGAGCAAATAATTATGATATCTCACTATCGACACCGGGTCCAACTTAACTAGGTGACCTCAAAGTTGAGTGCCTAGAGGCATAGGGTTGACATGCACCATATGATGGATGCGGAGAAAGAATTATTCACTAATCATACAAGAGTTGCATGATGATGCAATTGGTAAACGTTGGCTAACTAAATAATCACTCTATGAGTGATCAGCCAAAGCTGACTTATGGAGTTGGTGAAATACGAATCTTGTCCACTAGAGAGAAGCTCGCATAAACTATTTGAATTGATATTGAGGGTTGTAAATTTGATTAAAATAATGAGAGTTCTTTTAATTAAAGTTCATATTAAAATATAAAATGTATTTTGAAAAGTAGTACTAAAATTTTACTTTGCACAAATTCCTTGTATAATTTTCATGGCAGGTGGATCTCACTCTACCCTGTCACTGAGAGTTATCCTTGAGAAGGATAAGCTGAATGGGACAAATTTCCTAAACTGATTCAGGAACCTGAGAATTGTTCTCAGACAAAAGCGTAAGCTCTATGTCTTGGAAGAAGACCCCCCCCCCCCCCCCGAGGAGCCAACCGCCTCTGCACCTCGTGCAGATAAAGATGCTTACAAGAAGTATGATGACGATGCCTTAGATGTTGAATGTCTCATGTTTGCCATCATGAACTCTGAGTTTCAGAAGCAACATGAGAACATGAGTTGTTATGACATGGTCGAGCACCTGAAGAAAATGTTTCAAAGACAAGTTCGACAAGAGAGGTTTGACATCTCTCGGGCATTATTTCAGTGCAAGATGAGAGCTCAAGACCCAATAGGGACACGCATATTCAAGATAATCGTATATCGAGAACCTTGAAAGATTGGGATTTCCCTTAGGTCAAGAGTTAGCCACTGATATGATCTTGCAATCATTGTCGGACAGTTATGAGCAATTCGTCTTGAACTATAACGTGAATAAAATTGACAAGACACTGCCCGAGTTCATAGGCATGTTAAGAACTGTCAAAATCAACATAAATAAGGTCAAGTCCGCTAGCCCTATACGGATGGTGCATAAAGGCAGGGCAAGACTAAGAGATTAAAGAATACTAAGGTGGGACCTAAGTCATATCTTGATCTCAATTTTTCAGCACTGAAGAAGAAAGGTTTGGCCAAGGAAGGGAAATACCACCACTGTGGCAAGATTGGATACTGGAGGAGGAATTGTCCTCTTTACATTGAAAATCTGTAGAAGAAGGGAAGTGTGTCTTTCACTTCAGGTATATTCAATATAGAAAAAAACATTTCTGCTCCTTCATCTTGGGTATTAGGTACCGGATGTGGTTCTCACATTTATATAAATATACAGGAACTGGGAAGAAGAAGAATCTTGAGTAAAGGAGAGGTTGACCTGTGTATTGGAAATGGAGCAAGAGTTGTTGTCGTTGCCATAAGTATTTACCATCTTTCTTTGCCCGCAAGGCTTGTGATAGAACTAGCTAATTGTTATTATGTTCATTCTATAACTAGAAATATTATATTTGTTTCATATCTTGACATGGAAAGATTCTCATTTATAATTAAGAGCAACTGTTGTTCAAATTTTATGAATGATGTTTGTTATGTTGTAGCTCAATTGTTTAATGATTTATATGTTTTAAACTTATATCATCTGATCCATAACGTAGAGAATACTAAAAGACTAAGAACGAATGTCTTTAATCCTACGTTTTTTTGACATTGTCGTTTGAGTCACATAAATGAGAAACGCATATCCAAGCTCCATAAAGATAGATTATTAGACTCATTTGATTATTATTCATTTAAGCAATGCGAGTCTTGTTTATTGGGCAAGATGACTAAAGCCTTTTTCATTGGTCATACTAAGAGGGTTGATGATCTTTTGGATGTTGTATATAGTGATGTATGCAGACCCATGAGTTTTATGACTAGAGATGGGTTCTACTACTTTATTACATTTACTGATGACTTCAATAGATACAGATATGTGTTTCTTATGAAAAGCAAATTTGTAACATTTGGAAAGTTCAAGAAATTTAAAAATGAAGTAGAGAACCAACTGGGGAAAAGGATAAAAGCACTCTGATCCGATCGAGGTGGCGAATATCTAAGTCATGAGTTTCAGGATCTTGTGAAAAAATGTGGTATTGTATCACAACTCACTCTACCTGAAACACTACAGCATAATGGTGTGTCTGAGAGGAGGAATCGTACTTTATTAGACATAGTACGGTCGATGATAAGTTATGTAGATTTGCATGTTTTTTTGGGATTCGCTTTAAAGACTACTGCTTTCACTTTAAATCATGCTTCAACAAAATCAGTTCTAAAGACATCATATGAGATATGAATTGGGAAGCATCCTAGTATGTCTTTTATTAAGATTTAGGGTTGTGAGACATACGTGTGGCGTGAAATGTCTGATAAGCTGGAACTCAAATCAGATAAGTGTTATCTGGTGGGGTATCGTAAGGAAACTAAATGATATTACTTCTACCCACCGTCTGAGGGTAAAGTGTTTGTCGCAAGCACTGATGTTGTTTTGCTGAAAGACTTCTTATCCAGAAAGACTGCAAAGATAGAGCTTGAAGAAGTTCAAGAACCACAAACTATGAATGAACCTGAATTGGAGCCTGAGCAGGGACTACAAGTTGTTGTAACTAGAGAGCCTACTCAATAAACACAAGTTCTACGTAGATCTGGTAGACCAAGCTTTGAGAGAGATATGGATTTCTCGTGTCTCAAATAGCTAATGTGTTGCTTATGGATCATGATGATAAGCATGCAACCTACCAAGAGATGATGTGTGGACCGGACTCCGAGAAGTGGCTTGAGGGCATGAATCTGAAATTGACATGTATGCAAACCAAGTTTGGACCATGGTGGAACCACCTGAAATGGTACGACCCATATGGTGCAAGTGGGTCTTCAAGAAGAAAACCGACATGGATGAGAATTTACAAACATTCAAAGGTCGATTAGTGGCTAAAGGTTTCAAACAAATTCATGGTATTGACTACGATGAGACCTTTTCTCATGTCGTCATGGTTAAGTTTATCAGAATTCTGTTTGTTTAGGATTTAGGGTTTAGGATTTAGGATTTAGGGTTTAGGGTATTATGACTACAAGATTTAGGGTTTAGGGTTTAGGATTTTTTAATGGAAATCTCCTTGAGCAAGTGTACATGACACAACCCGAGAATTTTGTATCTCCAAATAAAGCCACTAAATATGCATGTTGCAGAGGTCCATTTATGGATTGAAACAAACTTCTCAAAGTTGGAATCTATGTTTTGATGAGAAAATCAAAAAGTTTGATTTCATCAAAAATGAAGATAAGTTTTGTGTTTACAAGAGGATTAGTGTAGCATTGTTGTTTTTCTAATTTTTTATGTAGATGTCATACTGTTAATTGGGAATGACATTCCAACTCTGCAAGCTGTTAAGAACAGACTAGGGGACTGTTTTTCTATGAAAGACTTGAGTGAAACGACTTATATTGTAACAACCCGACTTTGATTTGTGTAATAATAATAATAAAATAATAACATAACCCCCCTTCCCAAATTATAAACCTAAACCCGGTCAGCCCTCTCCCGATCCCGCAAACTCGCAAACCCGCTCCCGATTCTTCTCTCTGCTGCAACCCGTCGCCTAGGGTTTTTCTCTCGATCCCGTCTCTCGTATCTGTTGTGACTCCCACACGAAGCCGCGAATCCCGTCGCCTCCTGCTTCAGGCGTCGACGCCTCCTCTGGATCCTCCTCCGTCTCAGGTCGCCGCCTTCTTTTCCTCAAGCATCTGACGGCATCAGCTTCGTCTCCTCCTGCCCTAGCCGACAGTTCTCGCTCTTCCCCATAAAGCAGTAGTCTTCTCCTCTCCATTTTGGAGGCTAACATCAACAACAGCTCCCTCTCCTCCAGCAGCCGCCTCTTCTCCCTCCAGCAACCCTAATTTTGGCTGTTCTTCTTTGATTTGGTCGAGATCTGCCAGAGAGCAGTTATGGTTTGCAAGGTGGGCTCAAATTTAGCTCCTTGAATCTGATTTTGACCTCCTTGGGTAAGAAATCTCCCTCTTTTTCTCTTTTTCAGATTTGTTTGAGATTACTCGTTAAGTTTTTGTCTCTAAAATTGTGTAGAACTTGTGTTTTTTATTTTTCCCCTCATAATCGTATAACTGTGTTATGTGTGTGTTTTTCAGTGTCGCTCTCGTTTCTAGTGATGGAATTCCTCCTAAGCCCTCTCCAAATTAGGGTTTCTACATACCCAAACGCCATCAAGTCTTTGTCTCCGCGTGAAATCTCTTCTCCCCTCAGTCATGAGGGAGGTAAATTTTCTTAGCCCGCTCTTGATCTAGTTATGTATCGAATCATGCTTATGTTAGTTTGGTGTTAATTTGCTATATCGTTTTCGTTGTTCTTGAACAGGTTCGCTTGAGTAGTATCAATTTTGCTAGCGTCACTTCGCTGCCTCCGACAGATTCAGTCTCTTTCAGGCAAGTAGAGATCATTTCTCTCTTGCAAACATTGAACTTAATTGATTTGTCTGATCTTATGTTTATATGAATTAACCCTTGATTGTTTGTTTCGTCAAATAAATTTAGACATCGAATCTTTTATTAGACTTGTTACTAGTTTGAGGTTCACGTGATAGGATTAACACGAGTTGTAAATGTAAATGATGATATTTGGATAATTGGGAGACGAGTTGGTGAATGATACTTAATTGGATAGTCAATTTGATGATTTGCATCTCGTTTGATGAATAATGAGAAAAATGACAGAATATTGAGCACAAACAACAAGTGTCATGATAATAATTGTAACGAATTCTGGTTAACAAGTATGTGATTGATGTTTTGATATATCATGCTCGTAATGCATATTTTTATTTGGAAAATACTTGTGACAGAGAATGATTTACCCTATGTGAGTACTCAATATCTCTGATCCGACACATGTCAACTTACCTCTGTAATATACTCGATAAATCTTCTTGTTATTATGACTTTAACTTATCGAACCCGCGAGGCTCAAAACTCACTGTTGGTTCCTTCTGTGTCGTCGAATCTGGTTTTGTATATCTGTCTGAGTAAAACCTATTCTTGATCTAATCTTTCACTTTACATGAATTAGTTTCTGCTAAAATCTCTAAAGTATGAATCATGTGCTCATAATATCATAAGCAAACATTGAAACGTGTTGGAGTCACTTGGGTTGCAGGCTTCACGGTGTCAGTTGGGACCCACTAAGCCTCCTTGAGTCGGGCCTGGGCCGTGACGAGGGTCACGACAAGCAGGAAGTTTCCTAATAAGACTTGTATCCGGACTGAGTGTGAATTATGTGCACCACTCAAAACACCTACACAATTCATTGATTGCAGCTTATAATATTATTTGTTCTATTATGTGTTATGCTCCGAAATAAACTTAATTCAGTTATTTCTGTTGACTATTCTACATGTCTGAGTTAGTAGCTCTCATTTATGAAAACTGGTACACACATACATTTTTGTTTTTGTTACTGTTCTGTACTTTATTTTTGCTCATTCTGCTTATTTCAATTTTCTGAGCTTTTTCCTTGCTATTTTGGAAATTGTCTTGGCGTCCGTGACAGCGCCGCCAGGTACTCGAGACCGATCTGCTTAAAGTTTCAGGTTCTATGTTTACATTTTTTGTCAAATATTTTTTTATGTAATAATTGCAATAAGACATTTTCTCTGGTATCATGGACAACTGTTAGGCTATTTAAATATCTTATGTACTAGAATTTGAAATTAATGCATGTGCATCCTCTTTTGAATCATAATTGCAAGAAATTTGTAGCAGTGCCCGGTAAAACATGATTTTATAAAATTATATATGCATTTAAAATTTCATGTCGTTTTAAACCTTAAAAGCTTCCACACAAAAAATCAGACTGTTTTTCTCCAAATTAACTACTTTAAAACTATTTTCAGTATTCTCTGCATTCGCCTTAGCAGACATGACTTTCTTTCCGCTCATGTCTGTGACATCACGGCCCGCCCGAAGCGCACTTTGACTTTTGTCAAGACGGGACGTGACAATTGGTATCAGAGCAATGTTAGTTTCAAATGATAAAATATTTTATAATTATCATTTATTTTGAAACTTATTATATAAGTATATATATGCATGCATCATTTCTTCACTCAACTTGTTATTATCTGTTGTTCGTGGCTGAAACACGCACACACTCACTCATAAGCATGAGTAGTATGCACACGATGACACGAATGTTAAGGGGTTGTAAGCAAATTTAACATTTTTGTGCATATGAATTTCCACTAATATATACACTGCTTGCGAATATTAAATTGTATAGGCGGTTTAATATTTTCAAGTGTGCTGACATTAAAGTCCTAATATGCATGACATGTTAAGTGATATGTGCGCTTAACATGTGATGTGTATCCATTCATTTGCATTCATATCATAAATTATTACACAAATGTTAAGCTAATAACAACAATAATGATTGCACACACACATGATTTTACTATCTGCTTGACATCGCACGTGATCTCATTGTTGTACTTGCATGATCATTACCTAGAGTTGTCCAACGAAAATGTTGTAATTATTACATAATTTATATATCTGACAGTAAGAATATATTAGAATCTCTAATTTCAAATCTCTGATATTTTTAATTAGTCTTTTATGTTTCGTGTGTCTGTCAATCTTATCTGGTCATCTTGCATCTCATTCTAGATAGCTTTTAAGTGTCAGTGATAAATGAGAGGCTTCTTGTTAATTGCTCTGCTGAGTTACTTCAGCGTTGTCTTGTGAATCTCCAACTCCAGTTTGACTCGCTTTAGTTGACACTCAATCGTCATTCAACTTATTTTCCTCTTTGGTGTTCTATCTTCGCTTCGTGCCAGGATTTTCTCGCTCTCAAATTCCCGAGTCTTACCTTCCAATTTCGAGCAAATGGAACCAATTCATATTTTCACCGAAGGCGGTCTTTTGTATCCGGTCGATCCAGCTAAGATTATATGTATCAAGTACGCAAGTTTCAAAGAAACCAAAACTCATTCCTATGGTAGCTATATTTTGAATGCATGATAAATTTGAAGAGTTTCCCTCTGAACATGAATCTGACCTGCGTTGCAAGTATCTGTAACTTTTCTCTTAATCATAGTAAGTCTCTGCACACGTTCTCTTCTCTATTTCTTTGTATTCATAGTTAATTTCTATGTCTTGATCTGCAAACCTTGTTGGAATAAATGTCATCTGAATCTTCGCCCTAAAAGTCCCCATTCAGAGAGTTTTTCTAAGTATGGGAGAATGTAACAACCCGGTTTTGATTTGTGTAATAATAATAATAAAATACTAACCTAAATCCCCCTTAGATTATAAACCTAAACCCGGCCAGCCCTCTCCCGATCCCGCAAATCCACTCCTGATTCTTCTCCCTGCCGCAACTGGTCGCCTAGGGTTTTTCTCCTAATCCCTCTCGGTTCTGTCTCTCGCATCTGTCGCTGCTCCCGCACGAAGTCGCGACTTCCGCCGCCTCCTACTTTAGGCGCTGACGCCTCCTTTGGATCCTACTCCGTCTCAGGTCGCCGCCTTCTCTTCCTCTTCAAGCATTTGATGGCATCAGCTTCGTCTCCTCCTGCCCTAGTCGACAGTTCTCGCTCTTCCCCAGAAATCAGTAATCTTCTCCTCCTCCTCTCCATTTCTGGAGGCCGACATCAGCGACAGCTCCCTCTCCTCCTCCAGCAGTCGCCTCTTCTCCCTCCAGCAACCCTAATTTTGGCTCTTCTTCTTCGATTTGGCCGAGATCTGCAAAAGAGCGGTTAGGGTTTGCAAGGTGGGCTCAAATTTGGTTCCTTGAACCCGATTTTGACCTCCTTGGGTAAGAAATCCCTCTCTTTTCCTCTTCAGATTTGTTTGAGATTACCCGTTAAGTTTTTGTCTCCAAAATTGTGTAGAACTTGTGTTTCTGATTTTTGGCTCTCTCATAATCGTATAACTGCGTTATGTGTGTGTTTTTCAGTGCCGCTCCTCGTTTCTAGTGATGGAATTCCTCATAAGTCGTCTCCAAATTAGGGTTTCTCCATACCCAAGCGTCGTCAAGTCTCCGTCTCCGCGTGGAATCTCCTCCCCTCACTCATGAGGGAGGTAAATTTTCTTAGCCCGCACTTGATCTAGTTATGTATCGAATCATGCTTTTGTTAGTGTGATGTTAATTTGCTATGTCGTTTTTGTCGTTCTTGAACAGATTCGCTTGAGTAGTGTCAATTCTGCTAGCGTCGCTTCGCCGCCTCCGACAGATTCAGCCTCCTTCAGACAAGTAGAGATCATTTTTGTCTTACAAACATTGAATTTAATTGCTTTGTCTAATCTTATGTTTATATGAATTAATCGTTTATTGTTTGTTTCGTCAAATAAATTTAAACATCGAATCTTTTATAAGACTTGTTACTAGTTTGAAGTTCACGCGATAGGATTGGCACGAGTTGTGAATGTAAATGATGATATTTGGATAATTGGGAGACGAGTTAGTGAATGATACTTAATTGGATATTCAATTTGATGATTTGTATCTTGTTTGATGAATAATGAGAAGAATAATAGAATACTGAGCACGAGCAATAAGTGTCATGATAATAATTGTAACGAATTCTGGTTAACAAGTATGTGATTGGTGTTTTGATGTATTATGCTCGTAACGCACATTTTTACTTGAAAAATACTTGTGTCAGAGGATGATTTACCATAGGTGAGTACTCGATATCTCTGATCTGATACATGTCAACTTATCTCTGCAATATACTCGATAAATCTTCTTGTTATTATGACTTTAACCTCTCGAACCCGCAAGGCTCAAAACTCACTATTGCTTCCTTCTGTGTCGTCGAATCTGGTTTCGTATGTCTGTCTGATTAAAAATTATTCTTGGTCTGATCTTTCACTTTAAGTGAATTAGTTTCTGCTAAAATCTCTAAAGTATGAATCATGTGACTCATAATATCATAAGCAAACATTGAAACGTATTGGGGTCACTTGGGTTACAACCTTCACGGTGCCAGTTGGGACCCACTAAGCCTCCTTGAGTCGAGTCTGGGCCGTGACGAGTGTCACGACAAGCAGGACTGGTATCCGGAATAAGTGTGAACCATGCGCACCACTCAAAATGTAACACCCCCTATCCGTCGCATAGCATATAGCAGTAGGTCCGGCCGGGGCCCGACGCCATATACCACAGACAGACCGGGTGGTTACGTATGGAAATCATCCAACCAATCTCAACGTCCTACACAGAGCATTCTAGCGGAAGCAATTTATTAAAGTTGCAAAACAAGAACCCAGCACAAGCACGAATGTCCACTAGCAAGATAATAGGAATGTTATTACAAAATACTCAAAAGTCGGCCTTAAGGCCTTACAAAATGTTTCACTTGTCTTTTACATGATTTCCAAACCTCGGCACGCAGGCCGGCCATACATGAACAAAACATAAAACATTTCCATTCGGGCCTTCGAGGGCCAGCTTCGCAAAATGGGCTTTAGCCCGCTATTGACCGCTTGGTCCAGCTGCACCTGCAAGCAAACAAACCACCGCACGGTGGCAAACAAAGCAACGGTCAGCAATGCTGACCAAATTATAACGATCCCGCCCCCAACTCGGGGCGGCGATGCTCTTTCCCTGCATTTCATTAAGCGAGCAATATAACCATATAATCATAGTCATTTCATCACAGACGTTGGCTCGTACGGCCACACGTCCCGTGCACTCAGGGCACATTCTTGGTGAACCGGTCGATGTTACGTCAAATAAAGCCATGAACATTCCGGACTCACCACCGCCTCTTGGACGGCAATTCCTATGAGCAATTTGTCTTCAAGGTATTGGTCACGTCAAATTAAGCCATGGACCACCGAAGACCCCCATTTATGCCAACGGCGAGTCCCATGTAACCTTAGGTCGCTCTAACCGGACGACATAAAGCGGGTACGGCTCCATCTAACTCGTGCTCACTTCGCAACGACAATTTAAGCCATTTGCGCGGGTCAAACTTTCACCGAGTCCCATTCTACCGCAAGTCACATAACTCAGTTATGTTCGAGTTGGCTCTCAGGCCTCCAAGTTGGCAAGATCTCGTATCCGCCCAGTTTTCCGGGTGCACCTTTGGGTTAGTCCCCAAGGCTCCCTGCTGCAATCTACCGCGTAGAAAACCCGAAAACAACCAATAGCACGGAGTCTTCTCCGGCCTTATGCAATGCAACATCACCGATCCGGACTAACATGTCCGGGTAGGCTTCAACCAAAATGCCTAAGTCCGTTCTCGCATACGGACGCTAAACAACGGGGACTTTACATATCTACCCGAAGGAACGCCTCCAACTCTTCGCAAACTCGCGAGATGGGGCTTCCTATGCAAAGAAAGAGAGCTATCATGCTCAAAAGTGAGGATCGTTACCCTTGCGTTCCTCTTTGGCGCCATCGAAATGTAATCGGATAGAAATCACCGCACTTGCGTTGCCTCCGTGGATCCGGAGTCGGCTTGCGATTCGGAGCTCCGAAGCTCCTCCAATGGCGGATCTAGCTCCTCTTCTTCTTGCCTTAGCTTTTCTTTCTCTAAGGGTTTGGAGAGAGATCAAGTGGAAAAAGTGAGGGTTTTCTAAGTCAAAACCCGGGTATATCCCTTCAGGAACAACCCTCAGCCATTGGATCTTCAGTCAAAGAAATGAACGGCTTCGATTCGGGACTGAAATGCCCAATCTGGGCCGAACACGGCCTGGCACACGCCCGTGTCCAGGGCCGTGTGCCTCATTCGCCGTCAAAATCGAATCACCTGGAACCTCACACGGGCATCGAACACGCCCGTGTTCGATCTGACACGCCCGTGTTCGAACTGACACGGCCGTGTAGCTGGCCGTGTACCCCATCATTTTCTCCCGTTTCCAACCCGAGCGCTGACACGGGTTCGGACACGCCCGTGTCCTTGCCCGTGTCACCTTGACACGCCTGGGCTCCAGGCCGTGTACAAGGTCTCGGCACTTCGCGGCTAAGTGTCGACACGGGTCGACACGCCCTGCGACACGCCCGTGTCGCAGGCCGTGTGCCATGTCTCGACACACTGTCGACACCAAAGTGTCGACTTCGCGGGACGAGTGTCGACACGGGTTGACACGCCCTGCGACACGCCCGTGTCGCAGGCCGTGTGCCGTGTCTCGACACAACTTCAAAGCACTGTGTCGACTTCACGGCTAAGTGTCGACACGGGTCGACACGCCCAGCGACACGCCCGTGTCGCAGGCCGTGTGCCCAGTCTCGACACAATGTCGAGACCAAAGTGTCGACTTCACGCCTTAGTGTCGACACAGGCTTGACACGCCCTGGGACACGCCCGTGTCCCAGGCCGTGTGCCTGCAGCCAGAACTCAAACTGGCCCAAATTATTCCCCTTTTGCTCCTTTGAGTTTCGGGGCGTTACAACTCTACCCCTCTTAAAAGAATTTCGCCCACGAAATTACATAAAGGGAAAAACATGTACAAAACTAAAACTTGTACCTGAGCGGAACAACTCCGGATATTCGTCAAGCACCGTCTGCTCTCGCTCCCACGAGAGCTCCTCACGACCGCAATTGTCCCACCGGATTTTGACCATCCTGATCTCTTTATTGCGTAGCCGCTTGACCTCCGAGTCCTCAATCCGCACGGGCTTGACTTTAGTCGTTAGCCCACTATCCACCGGCACTAGATTGGCCGCGATCACTTGCGTAGGCTCTTGCACCGCCTTCCGAAGCACCGAAATATGGAATACATCATGTAAATCACTTAGCTCCACTGAAAGCTTCAGCCGATAGGCCGCTTCTCCTACTCGCTCCAGAACCTCGAACGGTCCAAGGTACCTCGGGCTTAGCTTTTTCAATCGCCGCACCCGCGAGACACCCTTGAACGGCTTGATCTTCAAGTATACATAATCGCCCACAGCGAACTCCACGTTCCTGTGCTTGGCATTATAGTACTTTGCTTGTCGGTCCTGAGCGATAAGCAACCTCTCCCGAATGGTTCTCACCAACGAAGTAGCATCCTCCACTTCCGATCGCTTATACAACTTCGACTCGCCCGTTTCTAACCAAGACAACGGCGTGCGACATCGTCTACCATAAAGGGCCTCGAAAGGCGCCATCTGAATACTTGCTTGGTAGCTGTTGTTGTATGCGAACTCCACCAAATAAAGGTGGTCCTCCCACTGCTTTCCGAAGTCCAAGACACACATGCGAAGCATGTCTTCCATCGTTCTATTGACCCTCTCGGTCTGCCCATCCGTTTGCGGATGGAAGGCTGTGCTAAACTTCAGCTTTGTTCCCAACATTTGCTGCACCAGCCTCCAATCATTGGACGTGAACCGCCCATCTCGGTCACTCACGATGCTGCGGGGCACACCATGAAGCCGCACTATGTTATCCACATAAAGCTTCGCCAGCTTCTCCACCGGATCATCCTTCCTATGCGGAATAAAATGCGACACCTTTGTTAATCGATCGACCACCACCCAAATGGCGTCGTTCCCCTTCTGCGACCTTGGCAAACCATGCACAAAGTCCATAGAGATGTCGTCGAATTTCCACTCCGGAATAGGCAAGGACTTAAGAAATCCTCCCGGCTTTTGGCACTCCGCCTTTACCAAGGCGCAAGTTTGGCACTTCGCTACATATAGCGCCACATCCTTTTTCAAACCCGGCCACCAAAATAGTTTCTTAACATCACGGTACATCTTCGTGCTCCCCGGGTGAATCGAGTACTTGGTATGATGCGCCTCGTACAACAACTCCGCCCGTAAACTGCCCACACTTGGGACGCACAAACGACCGTCTTTCCACAACAATCCGTCCTCCACAACGAATTGGGAATTTGACCCATCCAGAGTCTCTATCATGAACTGCTTCATATGAGCATCCATATCCAAAGCCTGCCGAATCCGATCAGCCAGGTCATATTGGACTTCAGTCCAATTCAGCACTGCTTCAGCACTAGATTGTCTATCCACACAAACAATCTCCAACGCCTCCAGCTCCTGCACCAACCGCTCATCATGCACTGATAGCCAATTTGCTTGAGCTGGGGCTCGGCGACTCAGCGCGTCCGCAACCGCATTCCCTTTATCAGGCGCGTAGTGGATCTTGAATGTATAGTCTCCCAAGAACTCCATCCATCTACGCTGTCGTATATTCGGATCCTTCTGATCAACCAGATGCTTCACGCTCTTGCGACCGGCGTAGAGAGATCCACTTTCACACCGTATAGAATTATGCCTCCATAGCTTCGAGGCAAAACTCACGTCCATACGCTATTACGCTTCCGTGTTGCAGTAGCGCGCAACCCAAAACGCTGCCCGAAACATCGCTATATATCTCATAGCCTTCGGTTCCACATGGCGAACTCAGCACAGGCGCCGTGGTCAACCGACACTTCAGTTCCTCAAAAGCTCGCGCGCACTCCGGCGTCCAAACGAACTTATGCTCCTTCCTCGTCAAAGTAGTGAGAGGTAACGCTATCCGCGAGAAGTTCTCTACGAAGCGCCTATGATAGCCGGCAAGCCCCATAAAGCTCCGGACTTCTGCTACCATAGTAAGCTCAGGCCACTCCCGTATCGCAACAATCTTCACCGGATCCACAGCAATACCCTCTCCACTCACTATATGCCTGAGGAACGCTACTGCGGATAGCCAAAACTCGCATTTCGAGAACTTGGCATACAACTGATTTCTCCTTAGCGTCTCCAACACCAAGTGAAGATGCTTGAAGTGATCTTCCTCACTTTGCGAGTACACCAAAATATCGTCGATGAAGACGATCACGAAACGGTCCAAGTACTCCCTGAACGTCCTGTTCATAAAATCCATGAATACTGACGGCGCATTAGTCAGCCCAAACGGCATGACCGTAAACTCGTAGCGCCCGTGTCCTGTACTGAACGTCATCTTAGGGATATCACTCTCCCTTATCTATTTAGAGTACGTCGTTGACCCTACCAACTGATCACAAAGATTATCGATCCTTGGGATTGGGTACTTGCACTTTTCCGTCTACTTGTTGACTTCCCGATAATTAATACGCAACCACAACCTTCCATCCTTCTTCTTAATAAAGAGGGTCGGTGCGCTCCAAAGCGAAGGACTTGGACGCGCATACCCTTGCTCCAACAACTCTTGCAGTTGCGCTTTCAGCTCCGCCATTACCTTAGGCGTTAGCCGATACGGAGATCGTGACACAGGCTTTGCACCTGGCACTAGCTCGCTCTTAAAATCTATCTCCCGCTGAGGCGGGGCGCCAGAAAGATCTGCGGGGAACAGATCAGGGTATTCCGATACCACTGAAATACAATCCAACGCGGGCTTCGGCTTTGCAACCTCCACTAGTGTACAGAACAGCTCTACACTAGCACAAACCGCCTTCACCACCTGAAGAGCGGCCATCATCGCCTTGCTCGACCTCTTCGAGCTCATAAAGGTCGTCTCACGACTTGCTCCCAAGTTGACTTCCTTGCTATCGCAGTCTATGTAGGCTTGCTGCTCCGAGAGTCAGTACATGCCAAATATAACGTCAAACCCCACCAACGGAAGTAACGACGCTTGCAGATAGTACTCCTAATTCCCAAACCACAAACTAAGAGCAATGAATTCTACCCTCGCCGAATGAGCACCATTGGACTATAACGTATCCCATTTATCTCTTTCCCTCGAAGGAGATACTCCAAGGCTCAATAAAATTCCTCATAAAGGAACGCGAAGCTCCCTAAACGAACGGTGCTCTCGCAGATAAAGTAAAGTCGCAACAAAGCTTAGCACAGTAGTCCTAAGCTAATATGCATAACAAGTATTTAAAGCAAAACTATCTTTAAACCGTACCTGTCGTCATGACGACGGGCTTTCTCCAGGGCTTTAGGCAATCACGAGCATAATGCCCCGGCTCCCCACAGTTGTAACATGTGCCCGGGGTCTGACCCGTAGTCGCCCCAGAAGTACCAGAAGGAGCTGAACCCGAAGTCCTATGCTTCTTATACCATTTTCGATATGCCGACTTTGAGGTGTTCGGCACTTTGAATGCCGTTTCCTTCGCACTGACATCCTTGACTGCTCCTGACATGGGTTTCTTCCCCTTCCGAGCACCATTCCAACAGTCTCGGGCAAAGTGCCCTTTCTTTCCACAAGTATAACAAGTGTAAGTAGCTTTACTAGTCGATTTCATAACCCCTTTCTCCAGCATTCTGCTAGATGCAGCTCTTATGGGGTTTGTATAGTTCGATACCATGGTCGCTGGCATCGGGAGGGTCTTCTTCAACTCTGCCTCCAATGATCTAGCTGATTCCACCAAGGCTCGGAATCCCAATAACTTTGGTCCTAGCAGTAGGACTCGTAACTCGGCGCATAGGCCATTATAGAATCTATCGACTGTAGCTTGCTCATTATCCGACTCAAAGCATGGGTAGCGACTTATCATAAGAAAAGCTTGCAAATATTCCTCAACCGTGTGCGCTCCCTGCACTAAGTTCATATCCAGCTGCTGCCCCAATGGTCTACCAAAGGTCATCTGCTGCATCGCGCCCACCGGCGTTGAAGCCACAGCAGGGGCGCAGGGTTGTACATTTCCTCCTAGCTGTGCACCTGTCACAGCGAACACCGCTTCTACAATCCTTCTAACGGTTTCATACGATGGAGGAGGCTCAAACACCTCACCGGGTGCACTATGCTCCTCAGAAACCGGACATTCAGGCTGTCCAGCACCGCTTCCGGTCACCTATAGTGGTACAAACACCGATAAGCGACCAAATAAAATTGCGAACAGCAATTATAGGAACACGCAGGTTCCTCAAACACGAGTATTTTCATTCCTAAGTGGACATTCATGGGTTCTTTTTACTGTTATCACGATGACGCACACAATGTGCTCACCACCCCTTAAAAAGAATTCGCCCACGAATTCACTTTAAGCACGACCAAAACCAGTAGTCTGATACCAAATTGTAACACCCCCTATCCGTCGCATAGCATATAGCAGTAGGTCCGGCCGGGGCCCGACGCCATATACCACAGACAGACCGGGTGGTTACGTATGGAAACCATCCAACCAATCTCAACGTCCTACACAGAGCATTCTAGCGGAAGCAATTTATTAAAGTTGCAAAACAAGAACCCAGCACAAGCACGAATGTCCACTAGCAAGATAATAGGAATGTTATTACAAAATACTCAAAAGTCGGCCTTAAGGCCTTACAAAATGTTTCACTTGTCTTTTACATGATTTCCAAACCTCGGCACGCAGGCCGGCCATACATGAACAAAACATAAAACATTTCCATTCGGGCCTTCGAGGGCCAGCTTCGCAAAATGGGCTTTAGCCCGCTATTGACCGCTTGGTCCAGCTGCACCTGCAAGCAAACAAACCACCGCACGGTGGCAAACAAAGCAACGGTCAGCAATGCTGACCAAATTATAACGATCCCGCCCTCAACTCGGGGCGGCGATGCTCTTTCCCTGCATTTCATTAAGCGAGCAATATAACCATATAATCATAGCCATTTCATCACAGACGTTGGCTCGTACGGCCACACGTCCCGTGCACTCAGGGCACATTCTTGGTGAACCGGTCGATGTTACGTCAAATAAAGCCATGAACATTCCGGACTCACCACCGCCTCTTGGACGGCAATTCCTATGAGCAATTTGTCTTCAAGGTATTGGTCACGTCAAATTAAGCCATGGACCACCGAAGACCCCCATTTATGCCAACGGCGAGTCCCATGTAACCTTAGGTCGCTCTAACCGGACGACATAAAGCGGGTACGGCTCCATCTAACCCGTGCTCACTTCGCAACGACAATTTAAGCCATTTGCGCGGGTCAAACTTTCACCGAGTCTCATTCTACCGCAAGTCACATAACTCAGTTATGTTCGAGTTGGCTCTCAGGCCTCCAAGTTGGCAAGATCTCGTATCCGCCCAGTTTTCTGGGTGCACCTTTGGGTTAGTCCCCAAGGCTCCCTGCTGCAATCTACCGCGTAGAAAACCCGAAAACAACCAATAGCACGGAGTCTTCTCCGGCCTTATGCAATGCAACATCACCGATCCGGACTAACATGTCCGGGTAGGCTTCAACCAAAATGCCTAAGTCCGTTCTCGCATACGGACGCTAAACAACGGGGACTTTACATATCTACCCGAAGGAACGCCTCCAACTCTTCGCAAACTCGCGAGAGAGGGCTTCCTATGCAAAGAAAGAGAGCTATCATGCTCAAAAGTGAGGATCGTTACCCTTGCGTTCCTCTTTGGCGCCATCGAAATGTAATCGGATAGAAATCACCGCACTTGCGTTGCCTCCGTGGATCCGGAGTCGGCTTGCGATTCGGAGCTCCGAAGCTCCTCCAATGGCGGATCTAGCTCCTCTTCTTCTTGCCTTAGCTTTTCTTTCTCCAAGGGTTTGGAGAGAGATCAAGTGGAAAAAGTGAGGGTTTTCTAAGTCAAAACCCGGGTATATCCCTTCAGGAACAACCCCCAGCCATTGGATCTTCAGTCAAAGAAATGAACGGCTTCGATTCGGGACTGAAATGCCCAATCTGGGCCGAACACGGCCTGGCACACGCCCGTGTCCAGGGCCGTGTGCCTCATTCGCCGTCAAAATCGAATCACCTGGAACCTCACACGGGCATCGAACACGCCCGTGTTCGATCTGACACGCCCGTGTTCGAACTGACACGGCCGTGTAGCTGGCCGTGTACCCCATCATTTTCTCCCGTTTCCAACCCGAGCGCTGACACGGGTTCGGACACGCCCGTGTCCTTGCCCGTGTCACCTTGACACGCCTGGGCTCCAGGCCGTGTACAAGGTCTCGGCACTTCGCGGCTAAGTGTCGACACGGGTCGACACGCCCTGCGACACGCCCGTGTCGCAGGCCGTGTGCCATGTCTCGACACACTGTCGACACCAAAGTGTCGACTTCGCGGGACGAGTGTCGACACGGGTTGACACGCCCTGCGACACGCCCGTGTCGCAGGCCGTGTGCCGTGTCTCGACACAACTTCAAAGCACTGTGTCGACTTCACGGCTAAGTGTCGACACGGGTCGACACGCCCAGCGACACGCCCGTGTCGCAGGCCGTGTGCCCAGTCTCGACACAATGTCGAGACCAAAGTGTCGACTTCACGCCTTAGTGTCGACACAGGCTTGACACGCCCTGGGACACGCCCGTGTCCCAGGCCGTGTGCCTGCAGCCAGAACTCAAACTGGCCCAAATTATTCCCCTTTTGCTCCTTTGAGTTTCGGGGCGTTACACAAAACGCATACACACTTCATTGATTGCAGCTTATGACATTACTTGTTTTATTATGTGTTATGCTCTGAAGTAAGCTTAATTCAGTTATTTCTGTTGATTATTCCACATGTCTGAGTTAGTAGCTCTGATTTATGAAAACCGGTACACTCATACATTTTTGTTTTTGTTACTGTTCTGTACTTTACTTTACTCACTCTGGTTATTTTAATGTTTCGAGACTTTTTCTTTCTATTTTGGAATTTGTCTTAGCGTCTGTGACAGCGCCGTCAGGTACTCGAGTTCGATCTGCTTAAAGTTACTGGTTCTATGTTTACATTTCTTTTACTGTCAAATATTTCTTTTATGTAATAATTGCAATAAGACATTTTCTCTGTTATCATGAACAACTGCTAGGCTATTTAAATATCTTATGTACTAGAATTTGAATTAATGCATCTGCATCCTCTTTTGAATCATAATTGCATGAAATATGTAGCAGTGACCGGTAAAATATGATTTTACAAAATTACATATGCATTTAAAATTTCACACCGTTCTAAACCCTAAAATCTTTCGCACAAAAAAACATACTGTTTTTCTCCAAATTAACTACTTTAAGACTATTTTCAGTATTCTCTGTATCTGTCTTAGCAAGCATGGCTTTCTTTCCACTCATGTCTGTGGCATCACGGCCCGCGCGAAGCGCACTCTGACTTTTGTCGAGATGGGTCGTGACATATATACTTGGTATTAAAATCTATAGAGATACATCGAAAAAGTTGTTGGATTTGATTCAAAGTACATGCATTGAAAAGGTGCTGAAGTGGTTCAACATAGTTGAGTTCAACAAGGGATTCTTACTCATGTCTCATGATGTGAGTCTCTCTAAGTAGCAATGTCCTAAATCTTTGGAAGATAAGAACTGCATGAATCTGATTCCATATGTTTTGGCAATTGGATCGATCTTGTATGCAATGTTATGTATTCGACCAGATGTCTCCTATGCTTCAAGCATGACTAGCAGGTATCAGTTTGATCCAGGTGATGGTCACTGACAGCAGTCAAGAATATCCTAAAGTACTTGAGAAGGAGTAAGGATGTGTTCTTGGTTTTTGATAAAGAAAAAGAGCTCGTTATAAAGGATTACACGGATGCTAGCTTCCAAACTGATAGAAACGACTCAAAGCCTCAGTTAGGGTTTGTGGTCTGCCTGAATGGAGGAGTTGTAAGTTGGAAGAGTTCCAAGCAGGAGACGGTTGATAATTCCACAACTGAGGCCGAGTATACTGTCACTACAAATACGGCGAAGGAGGTTGTGTGGATTAGGAAATTCATCAGCGAGCTTGATATAGTTCCAAGCATTGTTCATAGAATAGCATGTGCGTGGATTAATTAGCATAATAAATGCTCTTAGAATGTTCGTTTTCATAGGAATTCAGCTGCGTGACTTGAATGTGAGGGTTTATGTTTTATATGAAGCTTTATTCTTAAATGTTCTTTGGTCGATGCATCATCTTAGAAGTTAAGGGCGATAATGATACATTAAGACTAGTATGTGCGTTGACTGATGATCAATTCTCACTGATCATGATATTGTGATATCGAGTCATCACATGGGTACTTATTAATGAACAAGTTGTACTAAACAGACTCACCATGAGAATACTTTGTGGATTGTTATATTGACGTGTCACAAGTAAATCTCAAGTGACAATGATGTTTGTGGTCTTTTGACATAAAGTCACAATATTCATCAAGTGAGGGAGAGCGTATTTTGATGGCATCTAAAGTCTTCTTTGAGAAAGGTTGATGATAAGAGTGGTTATTGGGTGCGTTACGAATCATTTGGGCATTTGTGTGTACACAAAAATAAAATTTGTCCTCCTATATAATAGGAGTTGCATGCATGAGTCTCTTGATGGAATGAGACTAAGAAACGCATAGTCATACTTGGTTAGATGCAATGATGCATTGTTAGATGCCGCTCATTAGTTATGAAACTATAGTTGATACTTTTTAACTCGAGTGGGAGACTGTTGATGTCTTTATCATCTAAAAATATTCAGTGAGTTAATCTCTTTGCCAATGTAAAATGAGTTTATGGGGTTGCATATAATAACATACGAGAAATTGGATAATAGCTCGAAGTAGCTCAACTCATAAAGATTATGGGTACAAAGGGAAATATTATTGATTAGAAATTGTTTGACAGTTTGTCAACAAAAGGGGTTAGCTGAAAAAAGGCTAAGTCAACACTGCAGTCAATTTTCATCAAGCCGATGGAGTCGAACTTTATGAAGTTGATGCAGTCGAACTTCATGAAGTCGATGCAATCGAATTACATGCAGTTGAAATTCATGAAGTCGAATTCCATGCAGCCGAATTTCATGTTATTTGACAGCTTGCTGACTTGGTTTTTTGACTAAGTAAAAATTCAGTTGCACGCGTCTTTTTGCCAGATTTTAAATCTTGAATCCGGTTCAGCCTTTTAGGTGTAATGAATGTTTAGACCGATCCCAGTTCACTGAATATTATATATATAACTTCAGGACTAGGGCATAACTTCTCCTCGGTTCATTTTCCTTTTCCCGAGCCCTAGCCCCGAAAGTGTTCCGTGTGGCGAAATCCCGGCGGCGGCGTCCTTTGCGAATCGCGCCCTAGCGTCAGCGGTCCTCTCCCGAAAAGGAATCTAGCAGTTCGTAGAGACGAAGGCTTCGATCCTTTCCCTTCCAGCCTACCCTCGTGCGACGACGGTAAGGCGTTTCTCAGGTTAGTGTGGATACCCGTAAAGGTGCGGACATTTATTTGCACTTTTGGACTCGACGGACCAGAAATCTCTGGAATATGATTCCAGGTCAGAGCCTGAAGTTTCCTGGAGTATTTTGGCTGGATCACCTTAGTCGATTTTTGAATCGCCCTCGTACAGGTACTCGTAAAACCCTAGCCGTTTGTTCATTTCTTGATTTATTGAAATGCAAGATCCTTTTTAGTTTGGCTTTTTCTAGATCTATTCCGTTGTGCACATGGTGATGTGCTTGTTCACCCCCTCTTCATGCCTACTTTGATGGATTCGGTGGAGGGGCAACAGGAGGATACAAGGGATTAAATCCCTAAAACAAACTCGAGATAGGGTGGAGGTGAGGGAGAAGAAACCCTAAGATGAGAGGGTTTGGAGAAGAGAAGAAGAGGAAGACCCCAAGGGGAGATGAGAAGGAACTAGAACTTTACTTCATTCATTGATATCTCAAATACATGACAAGGCCTCCTTTTATAAGGCCCAAATGGCCTGAGCGTAAATACCCGCTGCAAGTACAATATGTGAAATATTAAAATACTCTAACTTGACTCTTAATAAAGACTCGACACAACATAAAATTGGTTCACATTCGCAAGACATTTTTTATCTCTGCGACAATATAAAAAGATTTATCTTGCACAAACACCTATGACAAATGCTACAACCGCCACTACTCCCACTCTTATGCTTCAGTGCTCTTAATCTCTTTGAATATTGTGTAATTGTTGGTAGACTCTAATATCAATCAAATACACATCTCTAGTGTTTGTATATCTAGGGTTGCTTATACAATGAATGCTCTCTCTTAGTTCATGCATCAACCCACCATTGAACATTGGATTGTCATAAGTGACTATAACACTACCTTTGTGAGACCTGGATCTGGCGGTGTTCTCTACGGCCACTCCCCTTTATCTCTCCATGTATTCTATGATGTTGATTGAGCAAGTAACAAAAATGATTTCACCCCCAACAATTCATTTCATGTATATTTCACTTGCATCCTAATCTTTAGAGCTCGAGAAAGCAACAAATTATGGATCACTCATCTATGAGATTGAATATTGCTATGTTACCACCTAGTGAACTTGATGTTTCTCTTCCACAAAAATTTGCAGTTAGTGTGGCAATGTTGGTGTCCACGCTCTAATTTGTCGCTTATAAATGAAACATCTAGCCTCCGAGTTCACAATATGGCACTTTGGGTGGCATGCCCCTCTTCTCCTGATTAGTTAGTTGGTGTTCTCAATCAAACACCTTTGTGTACTCATTTTCACCACATACAGCTAGATTGGACTACCCTCGAAGAACACAATCTTACAGGGACATAATAAAGGGATTACTGTGATTCCTAGAAAAACCTTTCATATATTCTCTGAAATAATCTTTCATGTATTCTCTAAAATAATCTTCCATGTATTCTCTGAAAAATCTTTGTTGTATTTTCATAGTTCTATTTTACCTAATGGAATCAAAATACCAATAATTCTTTTATTCACCAAATCGCATAAGAAAACATTAGAGCATCAATTTTTCCAAGTAAATAATTAAACTAGAAATATATATCAAAAGTAAGAAGTGGTAACGAAATAAGCGGTAATATTTCATTCCAAAACGCATGACAAGTTAAACACAAGGAAACCTCCTTCGTGATGAGTTATAGAAAAATAAAACTTGCCTCTGAACAAAATAAGGAGATATCAATCCAGCAACTGCATGAGGTGACGCCAACTTCCCAAGCTTAGCTTCTAAATCTGGTGCTGTAGCCTACAAAAGAGATTATAAATTATAAAAAATAGCAATAGTAAAGGACCTAGGTTCAGAGAACATACTTCCAAGGCAACTTTAGACCAGACACGATTCTTAATTTCCATGAGGTTCATTCCTGCTGCATCAGTCTCATCAATACTGGCATATCCTCCAATAAGAAGGCATGCCATAAAAGAACTAACAAGGGAGATTCTCTCAGTAGCATCGTACACATCTTTCTTAGTCTCATATAACTTCCGGATTTGGGGTCCTGTAAACCGTTCATATGCACGGGAGCCGGTAAGTTTTGACAATTCCAAAGCACCTCCAACGGCTTTCTCAATTTCTCTGCACTGAGAGGTGGTGCTGCTGTCCATCCATATTGGTGATTCTATTGTAGAGAAGGTGTTGCCAAGTTGAGACGCCAAAGTTTTGGTATGATCTAGAGCAGCCAAGGTAACATAACTTCCCTTCTTCCAGTAAACACTTCCATGTTGCTGCCCGCTCCCTGAAATTGCTAGGACCTTTCGGAATTCTACTTTAGATGCAAGTTTTTCAAGCACAATATCCAGTGCCTCCACCCACATCAAGGTAGGAGATACTATCCTACCATTTTCCGAGGGATCTCTATAAACACCATCATGGGTCTTATAGTGGGGTAACTGAGAGTCAAAATGCACTGTTTCTGAACCAACAATGGTAAGATTTGAATCAAGAACAGTTACCTTTAGTGACCTGTTAATTAAAATGAAATTTAAAATATTTTATTGCATAAAACAAGAAAAATGGAACTCAGGATTATAAAGTAGGATGAAGTATATATCAAATCCTAAATAACTGCTCAATTTCATAGTTTTTCATTAAAATATATCAAATCTCAATCTGCTAATAAATTGGGGTGAAGTATTGTGAGTCGTAGTACTTGAGGATACTCAAAACACAAAAAATTGTAAAGACTGGTGGGTCACTCAATCGAAGAATTTCATAGACTTTTAATGGGGCGCCAAGTTGGCCAAACATAGCCTTCTGGTGGAGATTGTCGGAGATCTGTCAATCAGATATATGAACTGTCATCATCAAAATTTGTGGAAGGATGATGATAAGAAGTTTCCAATCAATTTTGATGGCAATCTAAATCAAACCTACTAAATTGTGACCCTAGAAGATTGTGAAGAAAAATCAGATTGCAAGATGGAAAATAATAGGGCTTATATCAAAATAAATTCCAAACCTGCAATTACAATCAAACGAATATTATGATTATTTCAAAATGAAGTCCAATATGGATTACAAAACCACCAACTACATTCAACTGAACGGACCCTAGAAGATTGTGAAGAAAGTATAGAAACAGTGCCGCAACAAGAGACTCAAACAGTGATCCCGTCGAATAAAACGAACCATGGAGACAACTGTGAAAATGTTCTGCGTGTTTATTTGGTCAAGTGGCCTTATTTTGTGCTGTGATAAGAAGCAAGAGAATTCGTGTGCTAGCATCGACACAATTGACATAATAGATGGAAAAATGAGAATAACTACAAATCCTAGTATACTACAAAAGCCCTAACTCAAAATACCCCCAACAAAATGCGAGAAATACTTACTGTGTAGAGCTGTCGAAGCCTAGGAAAAGGGAATCATCAGGAACAGAGCAGGACATTTCTTCAGGATAAAAGTGAAGTTTTTTGCTAGGTATCAAAAAGCAGCAAAAAAAATATATGGTAATAATGGAGAAGGAAAGATTGCGAACGAATTTAAAGATAAGAGCAACGGTGACGATTAGGATAAAGATCAAAACAACTCCAACTGCTCCATCACTGTACGTCTGTACAAATAGAATTACAAATCGATACTACATGGTTTTTTCTCGGAAAATCCGGCGCACCAGCGCCAGAGAGGAGATTGGCTGGAAGAGCGCAGCTCTCTGGTTCTCGATGGGCCTCCTCCCGCAAGCGGGGGATTAAAACCACGCATTTAGTGACCCCATCGGGCCGGCCCGGTACCGGGCTCAACGGGCCCGAGCTTTTCTCAACTGGATCGGGCCCGAGCTTTTCTCAACCGGATCATGTCCGAGCTTTTCTCAACTGGATCAGGCCCGGGCTTTTCTGAAGCCGGGCTCGGGCCCCTGCCCTGGGAAGGGCCTGATCCGGCCCTTCGGGCCGGGCCAAGGCCGGGGTCGGGCTTTATAATTATATTTTCTAAAAAATATAATAATTAAATTATTTTCGAAATTTTAATATACTAAAAAAATTTAATACACTAAAACAATTCGCTCGTATGGACAAAAAAAATTCAATTTAATTAATATTAAAAAATATTTACATTTTACAATTTACATTAATTGAAAAAAAATTTAAAAAAATGAAATTTATTATCATTTTAAATTTTAGATAAAAAACTACACTATTAATTAATTTAACAAAACAGAAAAATACAGTTTTAACTTTGAAGTCAGGTACTATATGTGGGTTTGCTCTTCAATCATCTTGTAAATTCATCGCGTTCATCTCGTCTTCGATCCCCTCTGAGCTATCCTTTAATGTTGTAATGTGATGGTTCCTTTTCATACCATCCAAGTAGTCCTTGTAGCAGATGCACATTTTCAGAGATTTTTCATTGAGCCGGCTCCTCCGCTCGTTCAAAACTCTACCACTCATAGAAAAAGCGGACTCCGAAGCTACCGTACTAGCTTGAATTGTTAGTAAATCACGGGGCATATATACCAAAATAGGATACGTAGTAACTTTACATTTCCACCATTTTAAGAGATCGAAGTTTTCAATCTCCTCCGTGTTCATAAAATCACGGAATTATATTTTATTATACAATCCTAATTCATTTAAACTACTAGATGTGCGCGTCTTTTTCCTAGCTGTTAATTCTAAAATTTTGTTTTTAAAATTATCTTTTGTTTTTTGTCACGATATTTCTTCCCGGGGCCGGGAGTCATATAAGTTATCATAAAAATTGTAACACTCAGTAAAAAGAGAATTAAATTTTATAATACTAATGTCGTCACAATCATCGAAATTTAAGCTTAAATTTAAGTTTGTATTTATTTCTTTTATCAAATTTTCTAAATCGTCTACACTGAATAACAGATTTAAAGTGGTGAAGCACGAAAACATTGCATACATTTCTTTATAATAATTTTAAAATTTTCTTTCATTATTTCAATTAATGCAAGTCATCAATCATGTTGTCTATAATAATTAAATTTTTGTGCGATTTTTATAAAATTTTCAATAACTGGTGAGCTAGTGGGATAGTACACGCCAGATAAAAAAACTGTCGTCCTATAAAAATATTTTAATAAATCCATGTAATGTCCTAATACGTCTCAATCGGCATCAGTTAAATCATGATTATTTACCATATTATAATATTCCATAAGGAGTGATTTTTGTTGAAATATTCTTTTTAACATTTTATATGTTGAGTTTCATCTAATAGGCATATCAAATTGTGATTTCAAATATTTTTTTACCCTGTGCGTTTACAAAATTTTTAAAATCCTACGATCGTTGCCTAGAACTATAAATGACTCTAAGCATAAAACGAATATTTTCAATATACGGTTTCATAGCGGCTAAGCTATCTTATACTACTAAATTTAAAACATGACAAACACAGCGAGTGTGAAAAAACGCACCGTTTAGCATTGGTTTTAAATCGCGTTTTAACCAATCAATAGCTACGTTATTGTTAGAGGTGTTATCAAAAGAAATACTCATTATTTTATCTTTTAATTTAAATTCAAGCACACATTTCATAATTACATTATATATAGCTTTACCAATGTGCGGATATTCGAAATCTTCAAAACAAATTACGCGCTTATTTAACTCTCATGAGACGGGATCGATCCAATGACACGTGATACATATGTACGATAATCCTACTTTTATGCTACTGCTTCAAACGTCACTCGTTAAATTTACACGACCCTCAAAATTTTCAAAAAAAATTATTAACAAATGTTTTGATTCTAAATAAGTTTTAATCGCATCGCGCCTAAGAGAAACTCTACTTACCTGTTGATATTTGGGTTGAAAACCTCCATGTATGTACTCTGTCGCATTCTCGTTGTCGTAATGACTGAATGGCAACCCGCGTTTGATGACATGTTTCATCTGCAGGTCCCATTGGCGAAGTTGATCGTATGTCCAAATTTTTCATGCTCTTGAAATTTGAGCTTGATTCGACTCAGGAGCTTGTTTTGACATGCAAGACTTAAGGTGTCTTGATAGTGTCGAGTTGTCGGTAAGGGTCAGCAACTTCGAGCATAATTTGCACCGCGCCTTAAATTCGGCGCCAACTTGAACCTTATCGAAGTGCTCCCAAACTGTCGCCTTACGATTGTGCTCCACCACTACAGGCGTACTCTGAGTAGACGACCCAAGCGTTGAGGAGGACGACGTCATGTTGTCGTTATGGTAGTGAGAGCCTTGGAGAGTGAGAGATTGAGTGAGTTGGAGAGAGAAATAGAGAGAGAGTGAGAGAGAGAGAGAGAGAGAGACGAGAGAGAGTGAGTGGGAGAGAGAGTGTGAGAGAGAGTCAGAGAGAGGGGGGGTGCTCGGGTTGGGGATTGGGGAATGAGAGAGAGAGAGTGGGAGAGAGAGTGGGAGAGAGCGGGGGAGGGGGTTATTAAAAAAATTATTATTTTTTAAATAGTGAGCCTAGGGCCTAGGCTGGCCAACCTAGGCCCTAGGCTCTGTACAGCAGTACAACAGCTGTTGCACAACATCTGCTGTTGTACTACTGTACAGCAGCGGCCAGCGGGGTAGCTGGCCGCTGCTAACGACTCTTATTAGAGCTGTTAGCAGCTAACAGCTCTTATTAGAGCCGTTTAATTAACGGCTCTAATAAGAGTTGTTATGCTCTTCTTTTTCGCCAGGCTTTGCCCGGCCTTAGCCCGGGCTTTGCCCGGCCCTAGCCCGGCCCAGGAAAAGCCCGAAAATCGGGCTTTGCCCAGCCCGGACCGAGTCGGGTATCGGGCCGCGCAGTGGCTCTAAACCTAAGCCCTGTATGGGTCCTGGGCCCGACCTCGGCCCAGGTCGGGCTTTTACCGGGCCGAGCTCGGACCGGCCCACTGGGCCCGGTCCTTTTGTACATGACTGCACGCAATTAACTATAAAAAATGTCATTGTTTCGCACACATTACACATATGTTATTACTTTGAAATTTAATAAATAAATTTATATTTAGGGTAAAATGTTCTATAGTTTGAGTAAAAATACGATTTAACGTCACATGTGTAAATTAATGAAATTTTCATAAACTAATTGCTTGACAATTTTATAGTTTTTCTGATAGGACATAATTTGGATCACAATACATCCTTGGTATGAAGTTTAGAACATTTATATGAGTTTCGATGAAATGTCACTTGTTGGCATAAATTCCTAAGGATAGAAGTGAGTGGTGTTTAACAAAACACGTGCTAAGTCAACTTAAGAACAACATAGGATTTGACAAGGACAATGTAATGACATTATTAGATGTGGTCTAAACTTCTGATTCGAGTCATAGGATAATTGATCAAGGAGTGACGGGTCACATGGACGTTGAAGGGAGTAGTAACGTTGGAATTCAAAGGTTATATCACTCTCCCTAAAACGAGTTATAATCTACATTAAAATGATAAGAGCAATCCAAGTAAATATCTTGAGAAAAAGAAATATGGGCTTCACCCCATCAAATTTCCTAGTACCGTTGAGCCCTTCACCAAGTAGACTTCGAGTAGTTCAAGATTTATCGTAAATCTCTATGTATAACCAAACAGTAGACAAGAGTAATCTAAGTAGGTGAAATAAGATAACAGTGAACCTCATCATGTGTTATGGGATGGAGTGGTACAAGGACATGTTAGTCCTGCGAGTTGGAGGCTCGGTGTTGTAGTGATATGATGACTTGTTAGTCCTGCGAGCCGGAGGCTCGGGATGGAGTGGTATAAGGACTTGTTAGTTATCACGACCTGCATTTTCTCAGCAATTATTTATTATCAGAGTAAGAGAAAATACACATTATGATGACACATCATACATGGGACAACTGCAGACGCTAAAACGGCTCCGTGTTTTACCTTGCTTTAGTAAAAAAACATTTATTTTTTATGTTTGAAAACTTAATTTAAATTGAAGCTTTTAAAGACTGTGTCTCTCGGTTCAGTGGATCAACTAGTCCACAAGTAAAAAGTATATACGCAACGGAAAAATGCGTAGCTTATTTCGTTTTATCCTGCACGAGCATGAAGACCCAACAAGCATGCTAAATTCCTTCCCAGAGAGCTTCTAAATTTAGTAGAAATAAAAAAAAGTTTTATAATTTTAAAATAGAGTGACATTCACTTAAAAGGGAGGTCATGATTTTACACTAAAATGCAGTTTTTATATTTTAAAAACACCTAACATGCATCATAACCATTGTTGTGGATATCGGCCGACATGTCGGACATATCGGCCGACATGAAGGTTTGAGAGCAAAAACGATACAAAACCGGCACAAATTCTGGGTGTGGCGTTTTGAAAATAGCGTGCTGACATGTCGGTTAACCAAAAAATGCCTGATTTCGGGCGTTTTTTAAGCTTTTTTTATATAAAATTATTAATTTTATATTTTATTATTATTTATTAATGAAATGAGCGGGTCGGGCTACTGTTTTAACACCCCCGACCCCGCTCATTTCATTCCATCCCGTCGCTCTGCCCTAGCTCTCCCCGTCGCTCCTGCCCTAGCTCTCCCGCGCGCGCTGGCGACACTATCTCTCTGGTTCTTTCTTCTCCCTGCTCGTTGGTGCTCTCTGGTTCTCTTGTTCTCTGGTGCTCTCTAGCTCGTTGGTGCTCTCCCTCTCTCGCGCGCTGTCGGCACTCTATCTCGCTGGTTCTTTATTCTCCCTACTCGCTGGTGCTCTTTGGTGCTCTGGTTCTCTTGTTCTCTGGTTCTCTGGTGCTCTCTAGCTCGTTGGTGCTCTCCCTCTCTCGCGCACTGTCGGCACTCTATCTCGTTGGTTCTTTCTTCTCCCTACTCGCTGGTGCTCTGGTTCTCTGGTTCTCTGGTGTTCTCTAGCTCGTTGGTGCTCTCCCTCTCTCGTGTGCTGTCGGCACTCTATCTCGCTGGTTCTTTCTTCTCCCTACTCGCTGGTGCTCTTTGGTGCTCTGGTTCTCTAGTTATCTGGTGCTCTCTCTTCTCCCTGCTCGTTGGTTCTCTCTCGGCTGGTTCATTCTTCTCCCTACCTCCCCCTCTCATTCTATCGCTCTGCATTTTTTTGTTGGTTGTTGTGCTAGCTGTCGGCTGTAGCATGGTGGCTGCCTTGTAGGTTGTTACTGGTGGCTGCCGACCTATTTAGTTGTTGGTGGCTGCCTTGTTGCTTTATTTGTCTTATTAGTTGTTGCTAGAAGCTTTCATTGATTGTCCTGTGCAAACTCTCTGGGCTAAAAGAAAGAACCAGAGACATGTTGTCGGACATGTCGGTCCGATATTTTATTTGTGGTTGTCTTGCTGGTTGTAATATAGTGGTTGCGTTGTTGTTTTATTTGTCTTATTAGTTGCTATTTTATTTTTATTTGACACATTTATTAATCAACAAATGATTTGAAATACCCTTATTAATAGTTATTTATCCAACTTCATTTTGCAATCAATGATACATGTATATCCAAGCACATTTTTAATTGTCCTGCTGCTTTGTGTCTTTTAATAAATAAAGTGTGAGATGCTTTGAAAATTTGAATGATACTTGAATGTTTTGTTCATTTTGTTGGATACTTTAAAAGTTTGAATGATAGTTATAACTTTGTATACTAGTATACTACTGAGAATATAAAATTTTGTTGGATAAATAAAGTATTGCATGGATAATATAAAAGATATCTGAAGATCTAACGATCTAATGAAGTTATGAGGCTTTTATGATGTTGATTTTTTTCCAACTAGCAATTTTTCTCGTGATATAGTTATGTTAAATATTTTTTTCATTTCATTTAACTAATATTATTTTCATTTCGTGTCCTATTAGAATGTCTTCTTCTGCTGGTTCTAGTGAGGCTCCCGTATCTCTGGTACCAACCGGTAGAGATCCGTTCGGGGCATTTGGTGAGAAGTTGATTGCAAATGACACAAAGCGAATCAAATGCAACTACTGCAAGCAGACAGTGAATGGCGGAATTAAACGTTTCAAGCATCACTTGGCTGGGTGAAAGGGTAATGTTAAGCCATGCCCTCAGGTTCCCGCCGACGTTAAGGCTAAAGCGGATTCGGCCCTGAACTCAAATTTACAGAGTAAGAGGGCTAAAAGTGCCAAGTTTGAAGCAATCTTAAATGAGGTGGTTGTTGGAGGAGTGCATGTTGATCAAGAAGAGGATACTAGCATACTTAGGAGCACAGGTTCAAAGGGTCCAATGGACCAGTTTGTTCATTCAGCTGTCGAGTCTACCAAGGGAAAAGATTCCCAACAAAGCACGATAGAGAGTATGTACAAAAAGAAAGCCAGAGATGATGCTGTCGTGTACATAAGTAGATGGGCATATGAAAACGGGATCCTGTTTAACGTCATATGTAATTCATCCTTTCAGCAGATGACTCATGCCATTGGTTTATGCGGACCTGGGATGAAGATCCCAATGTTTTATGAGTTGAGAGAGAAAATTTTGCGAGGGGAGGTGGAGAGGACGAAGGAGATGTTGGGCATATTCACGCAGACATGCAAATTGAATGGTTGCAGTATCATGGTCGATGCGTGGACAGATCGGAAGGGTAGGAGCGTGATGAATATCATGATACATTGTAGTTCTGGAGTAGCATTCTGGATTTCGAAGAATGTCTCCTCCTCCACACACGATGGGAAGTTCATCTTTGACTTCTTGGGTGAGGCGATTGATAGCCCTGAGAGCCCAGGAGAGCATGGTATCCCGCAAATTGTGACGGATAGCGCGTCCAATAATATGGCTGCTGCAAAGCTTATGACTTTGAAAAGACCTACGATTTTTTGGAGTTGTTGTGCGGCTCACACTATTAATCTACTGTTACAAGATATAGGAAAATTAAAGGCAATAAAGAGTACTATCTCCTTAGGCCGGCAACTCTCTATATTCATCTATGGTCACACCATCTCGCTCGACATGTTTAGAGAGTCAACAAAGGACTTGGACTCTCATGAGCTTATTCGACCAGGTGTGACGAGATTCGCTACAGCATTTCTATCTTTACAGAGCATCTTAGAGAAGAAGAATCAATTGAGGGGTTTATTCACATCTGCAAAGTGGGCTGCAACAAAGTTGGCCAGTAGTGCTGGGGGAAAGCAGGTAAAACTATTGCTTCTTTATTCATTTCATTTAAAATATATATTTTGAAAGTTGCCCTTTTATAGTATTTTCTTAATATTTTATTTTGCATATGGTAGGCTGCAATGATAGTGATGAGCGCTAGATTTTGGGCGAATGTCGAGCTGGCTGTTGGTATATTCACACCATTTGTGAGAGTTTTGAGAAGAGTCGACGGGGATACACCATCCATGCGGTGGTTATATGGTGATATCAAAAAAGCTAGGGAAGAGATTGTCGTAGTTCTCGATCACCAAGAGAACAAATATCTTCCTATATGGAAGTTGATTGATAGCAGATGAGAGAAAAAGATGAGCAGCCCTCTGCACCTTGCAGGTTATTACTTAAACCCAAATTTTTATTATTTTTGTCGAGTGGAGGTTGAACAGTCCTATACACTTTGCAGGGTATTACTTAAACCCATATTTTTATTATTCTCATCGAGTGGAGATTGAGGCTGACAGAAGGTTTATGAGTGGTTTTGTTGAGTGTCTCTCAAGGATATATAGGAAAGATCCTTCTACACAGGATCACATCAGCGCTGAGCTTGATGTTTACCAATACCAACAAGGGTTATTTGGTAAAGAGATGGCAAAGAGACAGCTACAAAATCCCAACTTAAATCCAGGTACATTTTAATATATATATTTAATTATTTATTAACAATAATGATGTATTTATGTATAATAAATAAATAATTAATAGTTTAATACATTGTGTTGTCATTTTAATTTTCACAGTACATTGGTGGCGTCTTAACGGTGCTGATACGCCGTACCTTAAAACTATGGCCATGAAAATTTTAAGTCTGACTACTTCATCTTCTGGCTGTGAGAGGAACTGAAGCACCTTCGAGATGGTATACATTAATTTAGTTATGTAGTTAAACATTTATATGTTATTATATGATTGTATGCATTATTTAACTCTTTTTAAAAATGTACAAATACATTCTAAAAAGAGAAATAAACTTGATAGCAAGAGATTGAACGATTTAGTATTTGTAAAGTTCAATGCTTTGCTAAAGTCAAAATATTCAGAGACATCTCGGGATCCATTGACAACTAAAAATGTTGATTCTGGAATGGTACAAGAGTGGATGGTAAATGTTGATCCTGAGGAGGATGAAGATGAAGATGACGATGATGAAGTCTTTCCTGGCGAGGGGCTGACATGAGCGCAAATTGGCAATATAGTCGACGCTGATCATGATGAAAGGAGACCTCAAAGATTAGCTACAAGCAAATAAGTGGCAATTAGTTATCAAAGAAGGGGAAATAGAAAAATATCTGAAGTGGACGAGGGAGATCTAGAGGGTTCATCGGATGAAGATCATATTCTATCTACTCTGCCAACTATAGATGAGTTTTCAGGTGATGAAGAATGATGTATGTTTGAGTTTTCATATTTAAAGTGTTGTATGTTAAATACTACATATAGATTTTAGTATTTAAAAGTTCAATAGGTTGTAAAATAAGTAGTACTGTGATATGTATAAAAATTAAAAAAATAACATTTAATTACATATATAATTAATTAAATATTAAAATCCGATATATGAAATATCCCCGATATATAAAAAACCGACATGAAAACCCAAACCGACATCTGCAATATTGATCATAACATAAAACCTTCCCAGAGAGCAAGAACTGAAAACAAGTAGTGAGTAATAGCAGAAAACTAGCAAGTAGTTTAACATCAGCAACTAAAACTATTCCAAGAAGTTCAAAATCTGGTCATCTTGACCAAACGGACGTGAAAACGCACTAACGACGATGCTCCGTTAATTTCACGGTAACGTAATGCCCTAACTCCAAAAATTATTCAAATTAAAAGATTAAAATAAATTATCGAAAATTCAGGGGTGTTACAGTCACTCTCCCTAAAAGAAAGTTTTGTTCTGAAACTTAGAGCGTAAGACAAACCCTAAGTGCAAAAGTGGTAGATAAAATTTTTGCTGGATAAAAACACTTACCGAAGAAAATTAGGAGAATGGGTGAGAGTGAGATTCTCTCATTGTAGACTCCAATTCCCAAGTTACACTCCTGACGTCCTGATTTCTCCAAAGGACTTTAACTATAGGAATTAGCTTTCTCCTCAACACTCGATCTTGTGTCTCCAGAATATGGACAGGCTCCTCGACAAAGGAAAGATTAGGCTGCAAATAGGGGACAGAGCTAAGTACTTGACGATCACTGCGCAAGCACTTTCGCAACTGGCTCACATGAAACACACAGTAAATACTAGGGAAAGTAGCAAACAACTCCAGCCTATAAGTAGACACTCTGTTGTGCTCAACAATCTGAAAAGGTCCCACATATTTGGGGTCCAACTTACGATTCTTCTCAAATATCTTTGTACAACCTAATATTCGTTAAGTGGGTTTTTCCCTCGGGGGAAGTGATTTCAGAGCCTTTCGTCGGGGTAAGCGAAAAGGCTTGCACCTGGGTAGGCGAAAGGCCTCCGGGGTGGGTAGAACTCCCTGGATCTAAGGCGTCTAGTGATCGCCCTTCACTCAACACTCTCAATGTTTTTCGTCTTAAGGCGTCCAGTGACCATCATTCACTCGACGCTCTCAATGCTTTTCGTCTTAAGGCGTCGAGTGATCATCATTCACTCGATGCTCTCAATGCTTTTCAGCTTAAGGCGTCTAGTGATCACCTTTACTCAATGCATCGGTACTTGTACAAATTTTCTTGAACTTAGGATGATCCGGTCAGATAAGTAAAACGGGCGAGTAGGCGGGCAGACCCGCATTCCGCCGGATATTGGCCTTTCGCCAGGGCAGGCGGAAGGGCTTCCGCCTAGGTTTGCGAGAAGCCTCCCGCTCAGTTTGGTTCATAGATAAATTTACCATGGTTGCCCCTGGAGGTCAGCATTTAGTTCCTCAGAACAACAGAGTTTGGCTATTGGCAGACCACTTTGTGCTGTATATAGCCTTTTGGAACAGCGGAGCTACGATATTGGCAGACCAGATGCTGGGATTCTATAAATAGACCCACATGGTATCTCGGAAGGCAAGCTTTTCTCATTTTCTGAAGTCTTGTAGCGCTTTCTAAGGTATCCTTAGCTCAACACTTGGTTGGGGAGGGGAAGCGCTCTGAGATCTTCCGGGTTAGTGGAGGACCTCCGTGTTGTTGCCCAGGGTCGATTCTTTAGTTCTCAATAGCTAGTCTAGGGTCTGAGTTTGGGAGAAGTAGGTGTTAGCTATACTCCAGGGTTCGAACTCTCGTGGGGTTCAGTTTTTGGTTCCAACAATGTTAACACCAAGTATCAAAGAAACTTTCAAGAACATCATATCCCTAATAGCAAACTCCAGATCAACCCTCCGTCGATTTGCATACTTCTCATAATGCTCTTGAGTCAATCAAAGTTTCTCTCAAATATGGGTCACGGAAATGCTCATCTCTTCCAAGGCCTCTGGACCCAACAATGGTTTCTCACCAACCTCGACCCAAAATAAGGGAGTTCGGCAATGCCTCCCATACAAAGCTTTAAAGGGGGTCATCTGCAAGCTTTCTTAGTAGTTGTTATTGTATACGAACTCCATGAATCTGAGACGCTCGTCCCATGCTTCACCATAGTCCAGGATATAATTAACATCTAATCATGTCTTCTACAATCTGATTGACCCTTTTCGTTTGACCATTAGTCTACGAATGATAAACGGTAGAATACCTAAGGTCAGTGTCGAACGCTCCCTGCAAGTTTTGCTAGAAATAAGACATAAACCCTGAGTCCCGATCTGACACTATACTCGTTGGAATACCATGCAACCTGATAACTTCGTTCAAATAAAGCTCTGTTATTTTCTTTGTGGAATAGTCAATCTTGAAAGACACAAAATGGACACACTTTGTCAATCTATCGACTATAACCCAAACATCATCATGCTCTCGAGGAGATCTTGGCAAACCGGTAATGAAATCCATAGAAATACTCTCACACTTCCAGCTTGGAATATCCAAAGGTGTCAACTTACCTCCAAGTCTCATGTGATCTGTCTTGACATGCTGACAAGTATAACACACATATACAAATCTTGTTATATCATTCTTCATACCTGACCATCAGACAATCTACTTCAGATCTCAGTACATCTTTGTAGAACCAGGATGATAGACAACACTAGAACTTTGCACTTCTTAACAAATCTTTGCTCGAATATCCTCAACAGCAGAATGCAAAATCTATCACGGTACTTCAAGTTGCCAACATCATCAATAGAAAAATCTGGTAATTCTCCATTTTCAACTCTGCTTGGGTATGCTGCAAATCTGAATCATCTTTCCAATGTAATCTTGTAAGCGTAATCCACAAAATCTCTTCAACTTTCAAGCTACTCAGCATGGTGCTACCCCCAACAGTTATGTTCATCAATAAGAACTTCTCCACCAGGGATTGCACGGAAAGATTAAAGACAGGCGCGGACTTTCGGCTCAAGACATCGAACACCACATCAGCCTTGCCTGAATGATAAAGAATATCAACATCATAGTCCGTAACATACTCTAACCATCTTCGTTGGCGCAGATTCAGTTCCTTTTGAGTGAAGACGTACTTCAAGCTCTTATGATCCGTGAAGATCTTGCACGACACTCCATACAAAAGATGGCTCTATAACTTCAAAGCATAAATAACTGTAGCAAATTTCAAGTCATACATAGGATAATTCCTCTAATGAACTTTCAATTATCTTGAACCATGCACAATAACTTTCCCTTCCTGCATCAAAACACGACCGAGCCCAACTCCACCCCTCGGCAGGCAAAGCCAAAACTGGAGCAGAACATAACCTCTTCTTCAACTCCTGAAAAATTTTCTCACGACATCCCTCCAAACAAAAATTGCACTCTTCTACGTAAGTTTGGTCAAAGGCGCAGATATCACTGAAAATCCTTGCACATATTTTCTATATTAAACTGTCAACCCCAAGAAGCTTCTTATCTCCTTAGACGTTGTAAGCCTCTTCCAATCTAACACTGTTGTTATCTTAGATGGGTCCACAAAGATACTGTTGAAACCGAAAAACGGTCTCTTGTGGAGTTCACCCTCGGGGAAGGGGTGATCGCGCACCTACTTCACTCCTACAAGCAAAATAACAAGGGAAATAAGGAAGAACTGACCCAAGGGCTCGACGGGGAGGACCCACCACACACCCGAAAGATCTTAGAGCGCTTTTCCTCCTTAGCCAAAGGCCGAGCTAAGATATCCTCAGAAAGCGCTTGAAGTAGGGAGCAAGAGGGCATAACGAAGCATGCTTTCTGAGGTACCCCTTGGGTCCTATTTATAGATTTTTGAAAACGGTCTGTAAATAGCCAACTTCTGTTATCCTGAACGGCTATGTGCAGTCCAGGTTGGTCTGCCAACAGCGTAACTCCGCTGTTCTGAAAGGCTATGGGCAGGCCAGCAGGGCAAAATAGTAAAAAGTACCTCATAGACCTGGGCGAGCTCGGCCACCCCTGAAGATCCTGCTCGCCTGCTGGCTGCCGAGCTCCATAGGGCGATTGCGAGCTGGCTACTATGCTCGCCTTTCGATTTTCCTTCATTAATCGAGCTCAGCTCGACGAATCCCGGGCCTGGCTCGGCGAATGCCGAGCTCGGGGTCGCGATGAATGCCGAGCTCGGGTTCGGCTTTCCCTGTCGAGCTCGCCTACTGCCTTCAGATTCCTCTGCTGAGCTCGTATGCTGCTTGGGCGATCTGAACCGGTCGGTCTGGTTTCTGGCGACCTCACTCGCCGGATACGGGGTTGTACATAATCCTCGTTCTTTTTGAGCTTGGTAAAGCTCAGAAAGAAACATCCAACCCCAAGTGTTCGGCGAGTGCGGGGTGAACCGGAGAGAATCTTCGGGTGGGGTCCATCTGTGGCTATATATATACACCTGCATACCTGCTTGACACTTGCCATTCCATTTGCTCCAACCCTGCCAAGATGTCGATCCCAAAGGAGATTCAAGAGCGACTCGCCAGGGTTCGCCAGACCTCGGCTGCTCGCATGGCCGCCCTAACTGCGGTTCCACCCACCGTCCCGCAAGGTGGCATGACCGAACCCAACTCCGCTAAAAGGGTGAAGTCGTTTCCTTCCGGCGGCCGAGCCCATTTATGACGACCTGAGGACTACCTTGAAGCACGGGGCTGGCTCCTCAACCCTCCCTTCTCTAAAAAAGGGCAAGAATATCGTTGACCTCGGTGACGGCCCGGACTGCCAGCCGGATGGCGTGGAGGGCACCCCGCCGCGGGACCCCACCCCGCGAGCCAAGACCACACTTGGGGACTCGCGATTCATAACTCCGGAGAACCGTCCCCGGGACCCGTCCCCTCCCTTTGGGACCTTGAGGGTGAGCTCACAGAAGCCGAACTCGCCGGTGCACGCCCCCTCCCCTCAGTGAGCTGTCGTGACCACGGGGGCGGGTGTGGAGACCATCCCCATTCCGTGATTTGAGCTCCTCTCGCCGGGAACGTGCGGCCCAGGTCGCGGCAAGGACCTGTGGTTTGTCCCTCCCCGCACCTTCTTGGAGGTGTCGAGCTCGTCAGGTAAACTTGGCCTTGGATTCTCCTCATGTGAATTTCCAGCATGCCTCTCATTGTTAATGTTTCTGTCTTCACAGTTCCCCCTAGCCAATCCGCGGCCGAGGAGTCTTCGCGGACAACCCATTACTCTCCCCTCCCCTCCCCGAGCTCGCTCGACTCTTACCTGGGTCCTGAAGTGGAGCAACACGAGCTGACGAGGAGGGGGGTCAAGCTCTTCAAAAAACTTGTGCGCGGGCTGCACGAGGTGTAGGAGGTCAACGAGGCGCTTTAACGCGACTACGCGCGTCTTGCTGACGAGGTGCGAAGCGGCCAGGCTGGCAAGATGACGTCTCCTTCCCGGCTTCTGGATGAGATTGACGACGACCTCTCGGTCGCGTGGAGGAATTCGGGGAGGATTCGCGAGCTGCTCCGCGCGCGGCAGTCTGGGGGATGGGGGATGCGAGGCCGGGGTAGATAAAAGGCGGCTCCCTTGCCGAGCCGACCGGTACTCGCCCCCTGCTCTCCCCCTGCCCGCGCGCCCCGCTTTCTTATTCCTGCACTTGACTGTTGTAATAAATAACTTTAAACATTCTTAGATATGCATTATTCAAATAATATATTGCATTTTTGTTTAACTTGGCGTGAGATGGAATGCACCAGAAGTCGGCGAGCTGGGGGTTGGCGAGCTGCGATGGCGAGCTGGGCCGATTGGACAGCTTGACCCCAGATTTTTTTTGCTATAAATAGCCCCCTCACCAACCCCGTACGTTGTATTAACTGCTGATTTTCTCTCTCCCCGCACTTTTCTCTTTCTTACTCGCGCCTCACCCCCTCTTCTGCGAGCATGGGCAAGACCAACCCTGACGCTGATGGTCGCACCAAGTGCGCCCAGCACTTCACTGACTACTGCTTCTTTGAAGGGAACACCAGCGAGGCCGAGCTCGCCGAGTTTGTGGGCGACCATGTGCCGCCAGGCTTTGAGGTGTGCCGTCCCAGGGAGGGGAAGGCCATCAACTCCTTCTATGACGACGAACTCGCTTTCCCCATCTCGCACTTTGAGGTGGGGTTGCGACTCCTCCTTTGGCCGAAAATCCGCCAAATCTTGAAGTACTACAGCGCGGTGCCCGCGCAGCTGAACTCGAACGCCATCGCCATGATGGTGGCGTTCACGAGCTACCTCCTGCGAGAGAGGATGGAGTTCAACCTGACGGTGTTCAGAAAACTCTTTTCCTACAAGGTGACGCCGGATGGCGTAGGCTACTTCATGGTCTCGCTGATCAAGGTTCGCGAGATCGCGAACAAACATCACAACCGGATGACCAAGATCGCCTTCATCAAGGGCGATCTTGGCAACATCCCTTTCTCCCCCCCAGCAGAAGGCCGAGGAGGTCTACCGCCCGCCCGCCTGTCGTCTTCGACAACGATGCCGACCTCCATAAGTTCTTCCTCCACAAGGACTTCGAGGTCGTCTTCCTGCGAAGGGGCCTTGACTTGCTCCCCCCCCCCGTTCTGCCTGGCGAAGGTATTGTTCTCTCCCCATTGCCGAGCTCGTCACTTTATCATGGAAATCCTCTAATTTTTCCAAGTTATTTCATGTAGGGGAGCGGCTAATCCCCGTGAACCCGCCGTTTGCGGACTCGGGGTTGCATGCGGACCCTCTCGCTCGCAAGAAGGCAACGACAACGGCCTGCCGAGACGAAGCAGCTTTCTCCAAACCCTCCTCCGGCAAGAGGCGACCTGAGGATGCGGGGTTGAGCCCGCCACATCGCCAACAACTACCAAAAAAAGATGAGCAGAGTCGTGTTGGCTCCGCAGGCGAAACAACATCAACAACATCAACGGAGCCCCAAATACATGAGCTCGCCCGAGGTCATCCCCGATGGGTCGCCGGAGAGCCCGCTCAAAGAGATCACCAATAAGGGGAAGGAAGTTGTCGCGACCCCTGCTCCTCCCGCGACGACCTCTGCCCCGCCCGCGGCGATATCTGCTCCGCCCCCGGCGAAGAAGGCGGCTCGCGAGCCCGCCGCGCCAAAAGAACACCCCCTCTTCGGGTTTGGGGGGAGGTGGAAGGACTCAGCGGGTGAGCCCATGGTCCAGTGGGATGATCTGGCCCACCGAGTCTCCATATCTACCCTCCACCCTTGCTGGGCTGACCGCGAGCCCGCCACCGGTCATGCCTATGCACTAGGACTTCGACCTATATGGCCGCGAGGACGTCGAGACCTACAAGGGCGTCCCCCTGCGGCAGCTGTGCCATGAGGGCATGCAGGCCCATATGCGAGCCATGGAGCTCCACCACATGGTGGTTCGCCGCAGCTTCAACCTCAGCAACCTCATCCAGAAAGCTCGCGACGTCGCCAAGTACAAGGCCGTCGACTTGGCAAGGCAGCTCGACATTGCTGAGAAGCTTCTCACCCAGGACTGCCGGCGGACTGGTAAGCATCGGGCTGTCGCCTACCCTTCTCCCTTTTTACTTGGGATTCTTTTTTTTTGCTCTATTGCTAATATACTTCCCTATCAGGATGCCAGTTGCGAGGCCGCTGGGCAGGAAGAGGAAGAGCTGCGCGCCCGCCTTGTTGGAGGGGACGAACGCGAGCTCGCGCCGCTCCGCCGCCAGGCATCTTCTTCCCGGCTGGCGGCGGATCCTACCCTCCCCTACAAGAGGAGATTGGCGAGGCCGACCTCGCCAGGCTGCGGATCAACTCCTGCGCGCACCCCCAGATGATGAAGGCCTTGCTGGTGGAGGGGTGCGAGCTGGAGGGGATCTTGTGGCGCCCGCTCTTTAAAATTTTATAAACTTTTTATAAAATATGATATTAGATACAACGAAGCAATGAAATGAAAATGACAAAAAATATATGTAAAATGATTCTGAGCTTGAAATCAAACACGATAATAAGCTTTTTCACTAATCCCTCAGTCGTCAATATCTCCCGAGCTACTAGCCTCCCCCTAAATCCACCGCCAGGATTTACTCCTGCCACACAAAGATAGACACCACACACAAGGTGGTGATTTTAAGCCACACACGGACTAGACACTCCCAAGGTGGGATTTTCCCTTCCCAATTACAAAGATAGAAAGTGAAAATGTACAATAGTAAAACTTAAAAACTCCCTCAAAATCACGGCTTTGAAGATGATGGTGGCCGATCCTGAACGCACCCTCCCCTTGAGATTTCAACGGACAAGAGGCTGGAAACGAGGATCTTTGAAAAACAAAACTCTGCGAGAAATTTTGGCGTATATATCACTTCATGCTATCGCCGGTGGTAGAGAGCCCCGCGATAGTGATAACTCTCCGTTGGGACATCAACTCGCGCGGATTTTCATCTGAGCGGAGAACGTCGTCGAATCGCTCGGCGACATCGGTATCGCCCCCGATATCCTGAACCGTGACTTCGTGCGCGGACGTGCGGATTAAGGCTGGACACTGAACTGATTAGCTATCGCCCGCGGTAGTGTTATGGTGGTTTTTCCTTTTCATCAAGTCATGGCCATTCCTTTGTACATAAAAAATCTGTATCCCTGCACATTTAAAACACATACCAAGATCCGGGATATCTCGGCCCGAACGCATGCTCCAACACCTGATGCCGAGCCTCTTCCCGGCGACGCCGCCCAACGAGAAGGAAGACAGTCTTGATGCGCTGTTCGGGAAGGGCTTCCAGGACCTGTCTGGCGAAGGGGGCGACGGTCACCAGTCCAGCGAGAGGGGAAAGGGTTGATGTATTTTTTTCTTTTTGTTTTCTCATCGAGGCGAGCTCCACCTGTAAATTTTACTGTTCAATGGAATACATTTTTTATTATAACCCTCTTCACTTTTTTCTATCTTTTTTCTGTCTTTGATGTGTCTTGCTCGCTCACGAGCCCTTCCCTTGGCGTGACCTCGCGTAGATAGATTTTGCGAGTAGGGTAGTTGTTAGAGCTCGTTTCTGAGAATATCCTTTGAGAGCTTGCCAAATCTTAGATGACCCGGGATGGACTATCCGCCACACTAGGTGCACCACCCCCAGCTCGCTCGCAAGCAACCCATAAATTTATCAATATAAGATCAAAATCACCAAATTTTCCCAAGTAAAACAAAGCGGGGGGCGAAGCGTTTTGGCGGGATCTGCCTCCCTTCAGCGAGGTCCAAGGGCCCGGCTCGCCACCCTTCTGCCGAGGCCGAGCTGAATTGGCGAACCCGGACTCATCTATGCCGAGCTCTCCTCTCTTATTCTTAGAAGAAAAGCCAAGCTTGTTAGACACTATCTGGAGAGTGTAGGACTTCCCCAAGTGACTTCCAGCCCCGTCAGCTAGGTGAGAGCCTGACATCGGGATTTGCTCGGGGTCCGGGGATGACACCGAGTGACATCCAGCCCTGTCAGCTAGGTGAGAGCCTGACAGCGGGATCTGCTCCGGGTCAAGTGGTTGACACCATTGAGTGACTTCCAGCCCTGCCAGCTAGGTGAAAGTGCCTGACAACGGGATCTACTCGGGGTCCAAGGCTGACACCGAGTGACTTCCAGCCCTGCCAGCTAGGTGATAGCCTGGCAGCGGGATCTGTTCGGGGTCCAAGGCTGACACCGAGTGACTTCCAACCCTTGTCAGCTAGGTGAGAGCCTGACAGCGGGATCTGCTCGGGGTCCAAGGCTGACACCGAGTGACTTCCAGCCCTGCCAGCTAGGTGAGAGCCTGACAGCGGGATCTGCTCGGGATCCAGGGGTTGACACCATCGAGTGACTTCTAGCCTTGTCAGCTAGGTGAGAGCATGACAGCGGGATCTGCTCGGGGTCCAAGGCTGACACCGAGTGACTTCCAACCCTGCTAGATAGGTGAGAGCCTAACAGCGGGATCTGCTCGGGGTCCATAGGTTGACACCATCGAGTGACTTCCAGCCCTGCCAGCTAGGTGAGAGCCTGACAACGGGATCTGCTCGGGGCCCAAGGCTGACACCGAGTGACTTGCAGCTCTGCTGCCAGCTAGGTGAGAGCCTGACAACGGGATCTGCTCAGGGTCTAGGGGTTGACACCATCGAGTGACTTCCAGCCCTGCCAGCTAGGTGAGAGATGACAGCGGGATTCTGCTCGGGGTCCAAGGCTGACACCATCGAGTGACTTCCAGCCTTGCCAGCTAGGTGAGAGCCTGACAACGGGATCTGCTCGGGGCCCAAGTCTGACACCGAGTGACTTCCAGCCCTGCCAGCTATGTGAGAGCTTGACATCGGGATCTGCTCGGGGTACAGGGGTTGACACCATCGAGTGACTTCCAGCCCTACCAGCTAGGTGAGAGCCTGACAACGAGATCTGCTCGGGGTCCAAGGCTGACACTGAGTGACTTCCAGCCCTGCCAGCTAGGTGAGAGCCTGACAGCGGGATCTGCTCGGGGTCCAAGTCTGAAACCGAGTGACTTCCAGCCCTGCCAGCTAGGTGAGAGCCTAACAAGCGGGATCTGCTCGGGGTCTAGGGGTTGACACAATCGAGTGACTTCCAGCCCTGCCAGCTAGATGAGAGCTTGACAGCAGGATTTACTCGGGGTCCAAGGCTGACACCGAGTGACTTCCAGCCCTGCCAGCTAGGTGAGAGCCTGACAGCGGGATCTGCTCGGGGTCCAGGGGTTGACACCGTCGAGTGACTTCCAGCCCTGCCAGCTAGGTGAGAGCCTGACAGCGGGATCTGCTCGGGGTCTAAGGTTGACACCGAGTGACTTCCAGCCCTGCCAGCTAGGTGAGAGCCTGACAGCGGGATCTTCTCAGCGTCCTAGGGGTTGACACCATCGAGTGACTTCCATCCCTGCCAGCTAGGTGAGAGCCTGACAGCGGGATCTGCCCGGGGTCCAAGGCTGACATCGAGTGACTTCCAGCCCTGCCAGCTAGGTGAGAGCCTGACATCGGGATCTGCTCGCGGTCCAAAGCTGGCACCGAGTGACTTCCAACCCTGCCAGCTAGGTGAGAGCCTGACAGCAGGATCTGCTCGTGGACCAAGGCTGACAACGAGTGACTTCCAGCCCTGCCAGTTAGGTGAGAGCCTGACATCGGGATCTGCTCGGGGTCCAGGTATACTTCGTCCTTTTGTGCAAACTATGGCGACAGGATTGACATGTCAAAGAATTTTATTAAAAATCAAAGTACTACTTACATGTTTTAAGGAAAAAAAACATTTCAAGTCGTCACCACTCCAGGTGAGACTTAGGGTCTCACCCTCCACATTTTGGAGTCCATACCCTCCTGATTTCAATGCCTCTTTTATAATGAATTGTCCCTCCCAGCTAGGGTTGAGCTTTTCCACGGTTGCAGACCTTCCTGCGCATCTACTTTCTTCAGGACCAAGTCCCCCTCCACAAAATATTTGACTCTGACATGCTTGTCAGCCTGACAGCGGGATCTGCACGGGGTCCAGGGGTTGACACCATCGAGTGACTTCCAGCCCTGCCAGCTAGGCGAGAGACTGACAACGGGATCTACTCGGGGTCCAAGGCTCACACCGAGTGACTTCCAGCCCTGCCAGCTAGGTGAGAGCCTGACAGCGGGATCTGCTCGGGTTCCAGGGGTTGACACCGTTGAGTGATTTTCAGCCTTGCCAACTAGGTGAAAGCCTGACAGCGGGATCTGCTCGGGGTCCAAGGCTGACACCGAGTGACTTCCACCCTGCCAGCTAGGTGAGAGCCTGACAACGGGATCTGCTCGGGGTCCAGGGGTTGACACCATCGAGTGACTTCCAGCCCTGCCAGCTAGGTGAGAGCCTGACAGCGGGATCTGCTCGGGGTCCAAGGCTGACACCGAGTGACTTCCAGCCTTGCCAACTAGGTGAGAGCCTGATAGCGGGATCTGCTCGGGGTCCAAGGCTGACACAGAGTGACTTCCAGCTCTGCCAGCTAGGTGAGAGCCTAACAGCGAGATCTGCTCGGGGACCAAGGCTGACAACGAGTGACTTCCAGCCCTGCCAGTTAGGTGAGAGCCTGACATCGGGGTCTGCTCGGGGTCTAGGTATACTTCGTCCTTTTGTACAAACTACGACGACAGGATTGATATGTCAAAGAATTTTATTAAAAATCAAAGTACTACTTACATGTTTTAAGAAAAAAGCGCTTCAAGTCATCACTACTGCAAGTAAGACTTAGGGTCTCACCCTCTACATTTTGGAGTCCACACCCTCCTAATTTCAATGCCTCTTTTATAATGAATGGTCCCTCCCAGCTAGGGTTGAGCTTTCCCACAGTTGCAGACCTTCCTGCCGCGTCTACTTTCTTCAGGACCAAGTCCTCCTCCACGAAATGTTTGACTCTGACATGCTTGTCAAAGTACTTGGTCATCCTCCTCTTCATATTTTCCTGTCGGATGACGGAAAGGTCTCGCAGCTCCTCCACCATGTCAAGAGAGAGCCGCAGCTCTTCTTCGTTCTCGGCCTGCCATTCTTCCCTGCCTTCCCCTGCTGCGACAAGTCGAGGTGTTTGAACTTCAAACTCCACGGGGAGTACTGCCTCACACCCATGGGAGAGCTTGAAAGCAGTCTCCCATGTTGCTGTATTGGGGGTGGTTCTGAGGGCCCAGAGAACCGCGGGAAGTTGCTCCACCCAGCTCCCTTTCATATTCTCAACTTTCTTCTTTAGGAGGTTAACAATGATCTTGTTCGCGGCCTCCACCTGCCCGTTGCTCCTAGGGTGGTGGACTGAGGCGAACCTGAGGTCAATCCCAATCTGCTCGCAGAAACTAGTGAACTCCGCGCTGGCGAACTGGGGCCCGTTATCCGTGACAATGGCCTGGGGCAGCCCATGATGGCAGATGATCTCTCCCCAAACAAAGTTTTTGGTAACCTGGGAGGTTACCTTGGCCAGCGCTTTCACCTCCAACCACTTAGAGAAATAATCGAACATTACCAGCAGGAACCTCCTTTGCCCACTGGCCTGGGGGAACGGTCCAACCAAGTCCATCCCTCAAATGACAAAGGGTCAGGGGGCTGTGATACTCCTGAGTTGCTGAGCCGGCTGTAGTTGGAGGGGGGCGAACAACTGGAACTTGTGACATCTTCTTGTGAACTCAGTCGCATCACGACCCAGGGTGGGCCAGAAATACCCTTGCCTGACGATCCTTCCTTCCAAGGTCTGACTCTTGGAGTGACTCCCACACTCCCCGGAGTGGACTTCTTCCAAGATTCTTTGTACTTCCCCCTCGGCCACGCAATGAGCCAACATCCCCGAGAGAGTCTTCCTGTACAACTGCCCGTCCCGGAGGAGGTAGTACGCTGATTTGTACCTGAGCTTCTTCTTGTCCACCCCCTCCGGATACTCTCCCGTGGAAAGGAAGGTTGTGACCGAGTCCATCCACGATGGCCGCTGATTTATCTTCATGAGCTCTCCCTCTTCGATGGAAGGGCAGAATAGGTCGGTGATGGTACCCCCCACCCGGGGACCATGCTTCGCTAGTTGGTCGATCTGCCCGTTTTCTTCCCTGGGCACGTGTCGGATGGAGAAGGTTAGGAATGTGCTGATGACCCCCTTCACTTTGGCTAAGTATAACCGCATGGTAGGCTCTCTTGCCTCAAACTCCCCGTTGATCTGGGAAGCTACCACCATGGAGTCGGTAAGGACCTCCACGTCAGCCACCCCCAGCTCCCTGGCCAGGCGCAGCCCTGCTATCACGGCCTCATACTTGGCCTGATTATTTGTAATGGGGAAGTGCACCACCTACCGTCTGCTCAATTCTAGTTCCTTGGGGGCTCTCCAAGATCACCCCTACCCCCAGGGAATGCCTCCCCGAGGCGCCATCCACCTTCACCTTCCATGGGATCGGACGAGCGAGCTCTTCCTCCACAACTTCGATCACATAATCAGCCAAAACGTCAGCCATCGCTTGAGCCTTGATCGAGAGGCGGGGGACGAAGGAGATGTCGAACTCGCTCAACTTCACCGACCACTTGCCCAGCCTGCCAGAATGCTCCACCCCCTCAAAGATGTTGCAGAGGGGATGGTCAGTCACTACTCAGATAGAGTGTGCCTGGAAATATGGCCGCAGCCTCCTGGGCCGAGATGATCAGGGCGAATGCCAGCTTCTCCAAGATTGGATACCGGAGCTCGGCCTTCCTCAAGACCCGGCTAACGTAGTATGTGGGGAGCTGCTTCTTCCCCTCTTCACGAACTAGGACGGAGTTCAATGCCTCCGCCCCGACCCCGAGGTACAAAAATAGGTCCTCCCCCTCCTTTGACCCTTGGAGTAATAGAGCCCGCGTCAGTTGCATCTTGAGGGCCTGAAATGCCTCCTCGCACTCCTTGGTCCACTCGAATTTTTGCCCCCCCCCCCTTAATGTTTTGAAGAAGGGGGAGCACTTCTTCCCCAGCCCAGGAGAGGAACCTGCTTAACCCTGTCAGCTTCCCTGTCAACCGTTGCACCTCCTTGGTATTCTGCGGTGACCCCAGCTCCATGATAGCCTTGACCTTATCAGGATTCGGCTAGACCCCCGCGGGGGTGAGGAGATGCTCTAAAACATCCCCCTGCTGGCCCCGAAGACACACTTCAGGGAATTCAGCCGCATTTTGTACTTGCGCAGAGTGGCAAAGGTCTCTTCTAGGTCCTGTAGGTGAGAGTCCACATTCTGACTCTTGATCATAAGATCATCTACCTATACCTCCAGGTTCCTCCCCTTCTGTTCTTTGAAAACCCTATCCATCATCTTTTGATAGGTCGCCCCTGCATTCTTCAGCCCGAAGGGCATCATTTTGTAGCAGTAGCATCCATCCCCCGTGATGAACGAGACATCTTTGACATCCGGGGGGTGCATCCTGATTTGATGATAACCTGAAAATGCATCTAGAAAACTCATTACAGAAAAATCAACGGCCGAGTAGACCAGCTCGTCGATCCGAGACAAGGTATAACAGTCCTTAGGACAAGATTTATTAAGCAAAGAGAAGTCGATACACATACGCCACCGGCCGTCTCCTTTTTTAACCATAACTACGTTGGAGACCCAGCCGGGGTATTGGATCTTGGACACGAAGCCGGCCTTGAGAAGCTTTACCACCTCCTCTCTGATGGGTTCGGTCAGCTTGTCCGTGGTAGACCTCTTCTTTTATTGGACGAGGCGTGTTCCCAGGTCCAAGTTGAGGCGGTGGCAAGCCACATCCGCGTCAACCCCCGACATCTCCGCGACGCTCCATGCGAAGATGTCCATGTTCTTCTGGATTCATGTCAGCATCCTGCCTTGAGCCTCCGGGGTTCAGCCCTCCGCTGACGCGGACCTTCTCCACCCTGCCTTCACGGGTGAGGACCTCCAGCTCCAATACCTCTTCCGCAGCCTCCAACCTGGACTGCTCCCCCCATTCTTCTGCAACCCTCCCCTCTGAGACGAGGACCTCCGCCTCCACCTCTTCTTCTACGACCATCGCCTCGGCCGACTCCTCCCGACCTCCTCCTGCCACCTTAGCCTCGATACAGCTCTCTACCTCCAGCTCCTCCCTGCCAGCTTCCTGCTCCGCCTCCTCCATCCTTCGCTCCATCTCCTCGGCCCCCTCCTGCCAAGAGATGGAGTTCACAACGGTGACGAAGCATTCCCGCGCCACCTTGGGCCCCCCTGACCCGGACCTGAATCTCCTCGACTTTGAACTTTAAGAACTAATGGAACGATGAGGGGACGCAGCGAAGGCGCTGATGAGGGGCCTCCCGAAGATGGCGCTGTAGCTGTTGGGGGCATCCACGATGACGAACCTGCAGTTCTTGGACTGCCCCCCCCCCCCCCCCTCGGGTAACATGGAGGTCCACTCCTCCTTCTACCTCCTTCCTCTTCCCCGAAAATCCAAACAAGGGCCCATCTGAGGCCAACACCCTCTTCGTCTCTACCTTCATCGCGTCAAATGCCTTCTTAAAGACGACGTTGACGGAGCTTCTGTTGTCAACGAGGATCCGAGAGACGGAAAATTTTTGATGGCTGTCTGGATGACCAGCGCATCGCAAAAGGGATCCTCATGATCTGGCATATCGCTCCTCGAGAAGGTGATCCTCTCTTCTGGGGGTGGGGTTTGGGATGTGGATCCAACGCTCCTGACGATACATGGTATGCAGGCTCGCCCTCCGGGAGGCCTCAACACCCCCCCCCCCCCCTGTGGATCTCTCTAATCCCTCCTCGGGTCCCGAAGTCCACCCAGTCTTCACAACGGTCCTCCTCCGCCCCGAGGCAGGACCTCCTCGATCCTCACTTCCTGACGCCCCTGCTACTGCTGCTGCTCCCTGTTTTCCGTCATTTCGAGGAACTCCGGGCACGTGGCTGTGGCGTGCCCTTCCTCTTGATGGAAGTCGCAGTGGGGCAACTCCACCTTAACTTCTTTCCTCCTCCTCCTTGCTACTCTCCTCCTCTCCCCTATGGATATGGCCATAGCCTGTTCTTGATCGAGGAGTCGAGGCCTCCGGGCTTGCCTCCAGCCTGGGGGTGGAATTGATCCTGCCCCCCTTGATGGCGGTCCCTTCCTTGGTACCCTCTCTGTGGCCCCTGCTCTTGCCACTCGGGCCTCCAGCCCAGCCGACGGTCGGGCTCCTGACGCCCCCACCTGGGCTGTTGTTGCCCCTGGAGCTTCCTCTGCTCCCTCTGTCGGGGCTCAACTCTCCTCTCCTCCTGCCCTCTTCTTCCTCTTGGCTCCTTCTCCTCCTCCGTGGCCCACCTAGCCAACTTCCGGGCTAACTCCGGATTTGACGCCTCCCCGTCAACTTCTCTCGCCGCCCTTTCCATCGGATCCTCATAGGAGAGGGGGGCACTCTCTTCAGCTCCATCCTGAAGAAACCTTGTTGTAGTCCCAGGGTGAAAGCCATCATCAGACTGTGACCCGACATCTCCTGGACTTGGGTGACCTCCTCCTGAAACCGGTCGACGTAGCTCCCCAACGTCTCGTTCACTCCCTGTTTGATGTGAAACAGGGACTCCGACTCCTTTTTCCTCCTCTTCGAGGTAGTGAACCTCAACATGAACCCCCGTTGCAGGTCCTCAAAGTAGTAGATGGAGCTGGTCGGCAGCTGGTGGAACCACTCCCTCGCCTTCTCCTTGAGGGTGATGACGAAGAGACGACACTTGAACCCATCCGACATCTGCCGGATCGAGACCACATCCTCAAACCACTGGACGTGTTGGACCAGGTCTCCCTTCCCGGTGTAGTAGGACATCTCGGGTTCCCTGAACCCCTCTGGAACTGGAGCTGAAGAGACCAACTCGCTGAAGGGGCTGCCTCCCCCTACTGGGCGAGCTGGCGAGTATCGCGGGCCCAACTCTCCAATCCGGCCTCTGCCTACCGAGCCGGGTAAGAGCTCGCGCCCGGGGAGCTCGCACCCCCGGCCCTCCTCGGCAACTTCCTTCCCAGCTCGCCTGTCGGGGGCGTCCTCGCCCAGAGAGGGGGCGGCTGCGATCTGGACAGCTGGATTCGAGCACTCGGCCCGCGTGCCGAGTGCGAACTTGACGAGGCCCAGCACCTCGTTCCTAAAATCTTCGAACATCCCCACTGTGGCCAGAGGTGGGGGGGTGGGGGGCGGCGAGTCCGACCTGTCAAATCCTTGCCCTCATGTCATCAAGCTCGTTGAAGGTTTTCTGTACTGACCACGCTCCATGCTCACCGCACCAAAATGTTGAAACCGAAAAACGGTCTCTTGTGGAGTTCACCCTCGGGGAAGGGGTGATCGCACACCTACTTCGCTCCTGCAAACAAAATAACAAGGGAAACAAGGAAGAACTGACCCAAGGGCTCGGCGGGGAGGACCCACCACACACCCGGAAGATCTTAGAGCACTTCCCCTCCTTAGCCAAAGGTCGAGCTAAGGTATCCTCAGAAAGCGCTTGAAGGATGGAGTAAGAGGGCACAAGAAGCATGCTTGCTGAGGTACCCCTTGTGTCCTATTTATAGATTTTTGAAAACGGCCTGCAAATAGCCAACTGTCGTTGTCCTGAACGGCTATGTGCAGTCCAGGTTGGCCTGCCAACAACGTAACTCCGCTATTCTGAAAGGCTATGGGCAGGCCAGCAGGGGCGAAATAGTAAAAAGTAGCTCATAGACCTGGGCGTGCTCGACCACCCCTGAAGATCCTGCTCGCCTGCTGGCTGTCAAGCTCCATAGGGCGATTGCGAGCTGGCTACTATGCTCACCCTTCAATTTTCCTTCATTAGTCGGGCTCAGCTCGACGAAGCCCGGGCCTGGCTCGGCGAATGCCGAGCTCGGGGTCGCGACAAATGCCGAGCTCGGGTTCGGCTTTCCCTACCGAGCTCGCCTACTGCCTTCAGATTCCTCTGCTGAGCTCGCATGCTGCTTGGGCGATCTGAACCGGCCGGCCTGGTTCCTGGCGACCTCACTCATCAGAAACGGGGTTGTACAGATACCATCCTTACTTACAATGTGAACTAAGAAGGACACATCAGATAACCAAAATTCACACTTATTTAACTTCACATACAACTTATGCTCTCTCAGAGTAGCCAAAACTAACCGTAGATGCAAAACATGCTCTTCAACACTTCTTGAATATACCAGAACATCATCGATGAATACCACCACGAAATGATCCAGAAAGTCCTTGAACACTTCTGTTCATCATGTTTATGAAAGCAAATGATGCATTTATTCAACCAGACAATATCACCAAAATTTCAAAATGGTCGTATCAGAAACGAAAAGTAGTCTGCGGTACATCTGACTCGCAGATTCTCAACTGATGATAGCCTGAGCAAAGGTAAATCTTCGTGAAAACAGAATTACCTCGCAACTAGTCAAACAAATTGTCAATCTGAGGCAACAAATATCTGTTCTTGATCGTCATCTTATTAAATTCCTAATAGTCTATACACAACCTCGTTTTATCTATCCTTTTTCTTTACAAAGAGGACTAGAACACCCAAAGGTGAAAAACTAGGCCTGATAAAACCACACTGCAATAACTCATCAAACTGGATGCGCAACTCCTCCAACTCACGTGGCACCATGCGGTAAGGTGCTTTCGCAATAGGACAAGTACATGGCTCAAGATATATAATGAACTTCACATCTCTCTCAAGAGGAAGTACATGAAGACTAGTCAGAAAAACATATGGAAACACTCGTACCACAAGAATGTTCTCAACCGCGGACATACTACGAGCAGCTTCCAAAAAAACAAGATAAGTCTTGCATCCAGGCTCTAAGAACTTTCGAGCACGTACCACAAAAATGATTGGGGAGTCCTGACGCGGCAAGCCATACATGTTCATGGGTTGGTCATTGTCCATCATGAAATCCAAACCCTTAACCTTGCATTGGATGACTGTATCATAACTGACAACCAATCCATGCCCAAGATCACGTCAAAATCCTCCAAATATAATACCTTCGGGTCCGCAAACACATAGAATCCTCCGAACAAGGTAGGACACTTCCGAATACCCTGATTTGAGAGTACTAGATCTCTTGAGGGGAACTTGATGTTAAGAGGATCATCTAACCAGTCGACAGCCCAATGATGTCGATCTGCAAAGCTCCTTGCCACAAATGAGTGGGTAGCACCCGAATCAAAAAGAACGCGTGCCTCGCTTATTCAAGCGGACTTCAGCGTCGACTTCGAGCGGGTTTTCAAGCGCGAATGTCAGGAGCGACCTGCATACTCGTAAAAGGAACATGAATACACCTACATTAACAGCAAGTCTAGCGACCTACCTATCGATATTCGCCAACACAAAATGAAGATTGTCGCCTATGCACGAGCCAAAAAAAGATATAATCACGAATTAATTACTCGGCGGAGCGAGTTTCTCCAATGAATGTCCATGCAAAATACAAGAATAAAACGATGCGACATTATTATAGGGCTAACAGTAAAGTCGCAAAATTTAAAATAAGAAAAAGACTAGGGGCCGTGCAGGTTTTCTGAGCGATCAGTAGGTTGAGCATGTCGCCCAGCTTAGCTTCGATCTCGCTGTCGCTGCATGTACACATTCACCAGATTCAGGAGTTCCTCACATCGCAGGACGTCGTCATCCATCCTCGTTAGTCGCCCAACCGACTTGATGCTCGTCCGAATTGTGAGGAGTTCGTTGTGAAGCAGCTTCTGTCGGTGTTCCACCATTGCGAGGCGATGTTCCATGAAGTTGATTGCGTAGTAGCGAGACTCCACAAGATTCATACACTCCTCAACTTCCTCCAACTTGGCTACGCGAGTTTAAAGCAAGCCCAGGCACCGACGAGGATCGCAGATCGCCAGCTGATCAAACTTGAGTCTCGAGGTCATGATAGGGCGAGGCCGCTTTCTCTTGATACTCACGCAACGGGAGTTTGATGACATCAATCAACACACCCATGGGAGAGGGGGATGACCTACAAAAGAAGCAACCCATTGCCAACGCAGGTGGCAAAATAGAGTCATCATATAGAAAGACAATGATCATTACCAATGCGAGAAACTGGTGACCGATACTCGCGATGAGGTGGAGATCGCTCGCGACCAGGAGACTCACGACGAGGGGATATGCATTCCCATCGGGGAGGAACCCGCCAGGGAGATATCTGCATTTGACGAGGGGATGGACTTCGATGGTATGTATCCCAGTGCCCAACTAATGTGACCACCGCGCTGTACCTTAGAGCTCCGAGCGTTGCACATCGACGAAGGGGGAGCAGTATATGTTTTAGGCAGGCCCTTCCCCTGAGGGTCCGGATCCCGACGATCGGAAGGGGCAGGCGGCCCGGAGAGCTGACCTCGCCCGATCCACTAGATCGGGGTGGCAGGGGAGGCAGCGCGTTCCCAACAGCTCCCCGAGAAGGGGAAGGTAGAGCGTCGAAGTAAGGAGGCGTAGGAATTTGAATATTCTCGGCCAGGTGGCTGGTGTGCAGATCATGGGTCAGTCGACCAAAACCAAGATAAAGTCACATGGTGTGATGGAGTGAGGTGCTAGGAGGAGGGCTCTAACTCGTCTGCTATTGCTTGGACATGTGGGATCCACCCTAAATCCTAAAAAAAAACTTTTGCCATTTGCTACTATTTTATTGACTATTTGCACGCCCCGTCCAACTTCGAGTTAAGACGGTCTGATTCTCCTGACTAGAGAAAAACTAGCTGGCCTGCAACAACCCTAAGTAAAAGGTCCCATAATTTTGTTAGCTAGGATGATAAAGACAAGCTTATAATTAGTTAGGGACTTATAAAATAAATTAGAGGAAAATTTAAATTCAAAAGACAAAAATCTACGAAAAAGATTTAGAGGATTACATGAAAACCTGAGTTATTTGGAAACTGATATATGTGAAATCGAATACATGGACATTGGTTAAAAAAGGAAGAAGATTTCTCTATTAAAAACACAGCCTGGAAGAAGAAAAGGGAGTCAGTGAATAAAGAGGGACAAAAGTCTCGTCCCTATATTATAGTCGACCACAACTGTGTAACCCGCCTCCTTTCTATTCCGCACCACCAAGATTTGCTGCTACTGACGTTCGTTGGTTTCTCGACTACCGGCCGGAGGGAGTCGCCGCTCTCACATGTCGTCCCTCCGAAGTCGGCACTGTTTAGTGTCTCTGAAGTCTTCTTGTTCACGTCCATCGTCGTTAACCTAGCGGTTGTCTGACAACTTCCCTATTGGCATTGACCCCGACACGACTCCTCCGTCAATTCAGTCGTGGTTAATGTACCAGCCTGAAAACTTCCGCTCAGGCCTCCGGTTGAAGTCAAGTTCCTATCGAAGCTGCACCCTTCACTTAGTCCAGTTCTAGAAGCCTTCAGCCTTCTCAACGGGCCTCCTCAGGTGTACTGACTGGGATTGGACTTGTTCAAGCACCTGGGTAATTTTCATCTCCTCTCTGCTACTCATATTAGCTTAATTTTATGCGTTCCAATTAATTAATTATGAGCTTGCCTCGAACGTTCTTGTTACCCTCGTTTTTTTATTCCGTAAATTATTACTTGTGGATTGTGATTGTGATTGTTTGGACTTCACTTGGATTCAGTTCGGTAACCGCTCGAGGAATTACCTTTGAATAACGATTAGCGGTTTAGTGAAATTCATCGTCGAGGGTGTTTCATACGTGAAAGCTTCGATTTTGGACCTCCCTATCGCAGCACTTGGGGTCCTTTTTGTTGCCCCTATTTTAGTATTCTAACCCATTTAGCCGTCGAGTCTGGCCACTAGACCAGTAATCTTAGGCTGCACTGATCCGAATTTTGGAATATGAATTTTCCCGGCTTCAACATGCCCAGACATAAGCTCTTATCACTCTTTCATTTTGATTCACATTGTGGGCTACCTTCTTTTGATATATATATATATATATATATATATATATATATATATATATATATATATATGTGTGTGTGTGTGTGTGTGTGTGTGTGTGCGTGTGCGTGTGTGTATGTGTGGACTGATTTATATAATCTACTCACTTCTTGCTGACCTTGTGATATGATCATACTTGCCGGCAAAATCAGTATTTTGTGGTGATGACTAACCAGTATGTTGGTGTCACCGTAAAACGACGGTTCTGGGCATAAAATCTCTCATCAGCTGTGTTCAATTATCAGGGGGGGGGGATTTTACACAGTTCCACCCAGACTCCAAGGAGTTAGTTTTTTTTTCTGTTGTTTTCATATTCTGCACTTGTAATGAGAGGTGGTATGTCACCCTCCGGAGAATTATCTCAACACTTGTAAACTCAAATGAAAACGTGGATTTTGGCCCGACACAGATCCGACCACGTGATTTTTCACCCTATATAATCTACTAATTTCTTGCTGATCTTGCGATATGATCATACTTGCCGGCAAAATCAGCATCTTGTGGTGGCGACAGTATGTTGGTGTCACCGTAAAATGACGGTTCTGGGTATAAAATCTCTCCTCGGCTGTGCTCAATTATCGAGAAGGGGGATTTTACACGGTTCCACCTAGACTTCAAGGACTTAGTTTTTTCTCTGTTGTTTTCACATTCTGCAATTGTAATGGATAGGTGGTATGTCACCCTCCAGAGAATTATCTCAACACTTGTAAACTCAAACAAAATCGTGGATTTTGGCCTGACACAGATCCAACCACATGATTTTTCACCCTTCTCGAGGTTTCCACGTAAAAAAAACCTTTTGTCATTTGCTACTATATTTTATTGACTGTTTGCACGCCCCGTCCAACTTCGAGTTAAGACGGTCTGATTCTCTTGACTAGAGAAAAACTGGCTGGCCTACAACAACCCTAAATAAAAGGTCCGATAATTTTGTTAGCTAGGATTAAAGACAAGCTTATAATTAGATAGCTTATAAAATAAAATAGAAAAATTCAAATTCAAAAGACAAAAATACGAAAAAGATTTAAATGTGGACAGTTATTTGGCTGATTATAATCAAATAGTACATTGGTTAAAAAAGGGATTTCTCTTAAGAACACTGCCTGGAAGAAGAAAGGGAGTCGGTAAAATAGGGACGAAAGTCTCCTCCCTATAGAAAAATTCAACCCGCCTCCTCTCTATTCCGCACAACCATTTGCTGCCAAACGTTCGTTGGTTTCTCGACTACCGGCCGAAGGGAGACGCCGCTCTCAATGTCGTCCCTCCGAATCGGCACCGTTTAGTTCCTCTGAAGTCTTCTAGTTCACGTCCGTCGTCGTTAACCTGGCGGTTGTCTGAACTTCCCGATTGTCTTGACCCGACACGACTCCTCCGTCAATCGGTCGTGGTTAACGTACCAGCCTGACACCTTCCGCTCAGGCCTCCAGTTGAAGTCAAGTTCCATCGAAGCCACACCCTTCACTCAGTCTAGTTCTAAAATCCTTCGGCCTTCTCAATGGGCCTCCTTAGGTGTACTGACTGGGATTGGACTGGTTCAAGCACCTGGGTAATTTTCATCTCCTCTGCTACTAATTATTGGCTTAATTTTATGCGTTCCAATTAATTTATTACGAGCTTGCCTCGAACATTCTTGTTACCGCTTATTTTTTTTTATTACATAAATTATTACTTGTGGATTGTGATTGTGGTTGCGTGGAATTTCACTTGGATTCTGTTCGGTAACCGCTCGAGGAATTACCTTCGAATAACGATTAACAGTTTAGTGAAATTCATTGTCGAGGGTGCTTCGTACGTGAAAGCTTCGATTTTGGACCCCCTTTCAAAATTAAAATTAAACATATTTTTCAAAACCCTAATTTTATTTTATAACAAATACATGATATTTTGCTTAAAAACATTTAATTTTTGAAACCATAATTTGAGTTTACATCAGAAGCACATTCTTCGACAGCTCAAAGAGAAATAAAATGTTGGCCTTATTTATGGTGGCAACACTGATTATCTTGTTGTTGGATACTCAAACTCCAATTATATCGCAAATGTGGATGACACAAGTTCAGTTACAAGGTATGTGCTTACACTTGGTGTTAAAGTCAGGAAAATCCTAACATTAAATGTCCAAATCTAATTGTAGCCTAAGGTTACTAATTCTGCAATCGAACGTCTCAATTCAAATGACTAGAGCAAGAGAGAGAAAAATCTACATGCACACTTCAGGTGCCTCAGCAGGGAGGTCCCACCATGTACCCAGAAGTTTGGAGAAACTTCCCATCCACAACCAAAAGGCTAAGCGAGTTACGAGAAAGACACGAACTTGACGAGTTTGGAACTTGGGGGGATCTCAACATGTTATTCCCGGTACCCCGAAGGTCTATTTACAGAAAAATCCTAAGAAGGGGTATGGTTACTCGTCTGTACTCTCTCATACTCGCAAGTTACAAGGGATACTCGCTCATACCCGCGAGTTACAAGGGATACTCGCCCATACACACGAGTTACAAGGGGTACTCGCCTATACTTGCGAGTTACAAGGGATATTCGCTCATACTCGCAGTTTACAATGGTTACTCGCTCATACTAGCTGAATGGTCTGCGAATAGACATCTCCTTAGATATTTCTGATCTCACCGAAATTTGAGCTTGGGTAGACTCTGAGACTTGTTTAGAAATACAAGATTTTACATGTCGGATGAGTGTTGTGTTGTTGCCAACGACCATTAGCTTCCCGCAAAGTTTGCAGTTCGCCTTAATTTTGTCGTCCATCCGCACTTTATCAAAGTTCTCCCATACTAACGCTTTGTGGTGGTGCTCGACTATCTCATGCGCGATAAACGCGTAGGAGGACGCCGACATGGATGAAGAGAAAGCCATTTTGATTCGAGCAAATTTGAGAGGGAGAGAGGGAATGAGGGAGCGGGGCAGAAGATATTTATAGATTTTAAATATATTTTAGTTTTTTAAAGAGCAAAATATATTTAATTAAAAAAAGTTTTAGAGCGGTTCGACTCTTTAAAGTGACAGGCTGACAACATTAAAACAGCTCTTTATACATTTAATAACGAGACAAATTATTTACCAATCCCGTTCCGGGACCAGTCTTTGATGAAAAAAGGGGACCCCTTGGCCCCCTGGACTGGTTCTAACCGGGACAGATCTCTAGCCGGTTCTAACAAAGCCGGTTCTAACTGGACCGATTAAAACCGTTTTTTTTGTGCACGTCTAGAACCGTCACTTAAAACCGAAAACCGTAAACCGAACTGGAACCGCAAAGAACCAGACCGAACCGTTGGTGAATTATTCGGGTTCTGGTTTGAACATTAGAACCGTAAATAACATTGGTCCGGATGTGATTATTTCATTTTATTATCCAGATCGGAATCGGAACCGGAAGCGCAACATTCGTCGAACGCCTGCTCGACTCGTCAAACGCCTCCTGACTCCTTTTTGGAGTGTTACATCTGATCTGAACCGGACCGAAGCAGAACCGAACCGCGACCCGTTTATTATTATTATTAGTATAATTTTTTTTATTATAAATATTATTATAATATTGTTACTTTTTATAATCTATATATAACATCTATATTTACTATTAAATGTGAAAATGACCGCAATCGCACCAAATGGAAGACAGTTTTGAATTGAACATAATCACACTACACCAAAAACGTGCAGTGTGGTTTGGAGTCGGTTTTTACGGTGTGATTTCGGTTTTTATACAGTTATATAATGCACTTTCAAGTTTACTTACATATTTATTTGAAATATTTTGTTTTTAAAATATAGAGGGTATATAATGATTATTTAATATTAATCATAAAAAATAAATTTAATTGTAGTTGATAAATTAGTTAAATTAAATTAAATAATATATCATTCAAACAAAATTTTAATTGTAAAATAAGATTTTAAGAGAAATAAATCAAAATTCTTAATATATTGTACAAAAAGTACTCATCCTTGGTATAGCGTAAACTTCATGCGTTAGGTCTCAGAACTTCGAAGTCCCTCTTGCAAAAAAAAAACAAACACATTTATTTTTTCTCTCCGGTATTTTATTTTTGACCTCCTTCATTCATTCCGTCAAATTTGTTTTGGTCCTGGTTAGAACCGATTGGAACCAGACCGAATCGCATATAACCGAACGAACCATTAGTGGACAGTTTGGTTTTGGTTCTTGTTGAACCGTAACCGAAACCGTTGACATGACGGTTCCAAAAGTTATGTTGGAACCAGAACCAGAACCGGAACCGGATAATCCAAATAAGGTTTGGTTCTAATTTGAAGAACCGTTACCTTAGCGGTTCGGTTCAAAATTTTCGTGAAATCGGAACCGAATCGGAACCTTAACAGCTCTATGCCCCGCAATCCCAAAAAAACTTTAATTTTGATCATCTCCTAAAATCCACTTCTTCGATCTTAGCCCAATTCTCCTTTAATTGAAATCATGAATACAGCTTAACCGACTCACAAAAATGAACGACTCGCTACTTCTTTCCGCAAACAAGCGTGCGATCTTCCAGGGCATCGACGTTGGCGTCCGAAGCTATACCCCTCCCGAACCTTGATCCAGACCCACGACGTCGGCGTCCGAAGCTATACCGGTTAATATTTTCCCGGCGAAGGTATTATCACTTCCCACACCACCTTTTACTTCTCCATTCTCAGCCGACTGAAGCACACCTACTTTTCCACTCCGCCAGAATCAATGAATATCTTCTTCCTCATTTGTCATCGCTTCAAGTAAAGGTTTGATCGCCCTTCTTCTCCATAACCATTACCTCCATGGAGTACACTGCCATAATCTCTTAATCATCACTGGTATCAACTAGGGCTACGGTTTTATTACTTCGTTATATACCGAATTCTTTACCGACCTGCCATTAAAAGCTCCAGCAGCACTCCTTTTTATTTGCAGCTAGCAAAGGAGTTCTCCTACCAGTTATTACCTGCCATCGCAACTGCCTCCTCCAGTTTATTTCTATTTTGAGTGTTTTTATTACTTCGTGCAGACCTATTCAAGGTCGATCCCAGCACGATGGCGAAATCATGTCTCCGGAGCTAGACATTTCTCCCTCCAACTTTCATTTGCGGTGAAGTGGTTCTTGGCTTAGTGCTGCAGGAAATCATCATGCCTTCACCATTCTTCAAGAACTGTTCCATTCGTCATTGCTCCACTTCCGCAGCCAACATATTGTAAATGTTTTGCCTTCTTTTAACTGGATCCTTGAGATTGCATTTTAACTGTATGTTTTTCCCTTTTTAATCATTTTCTGCAAATTTCTTGAAGCTGGATTGCGTGTTGGAGATCTTATTTCCTGCAAAAGACTGTAGTTTTAAAATGCATCATCATTGAATTTTATTTTAGAGATACTCGCTGCATTTGTACCATTATAGCCTTAGATTGAGAAATGAAACTTTCAAGATTTTTCTGGGCATCGATTTTGTTTTCAAAATGAAGTCCATTCTTTCCTAAACAGCTCTCAAAATCTTTGGAGCACTGCCACCTCTCAGTCTCAGCCGCCTCTCTGCCGCAACCACCTCTCCATCACGGTCACTTCGCCGTCTCTGATGCCCCTCCATCGCAGCATCCTCTACGTAGCAGCCTACAATGCTTCTCTGACGCCGGCTTCAACCTCTGTTTTGACCAGGAATGCTACCTTCAAATCTCTGTTCATATTCTTGCTCTTCAGAGTCTTGAGATGGAGGTTTATTCACATTCGGCACTTTACATTAGTGGCTTCAGATCTGTGACTGGGGTTCATATTTACTTTTATATGTTGTGCACTTTTGATTTTATCTGTGTGCACTAATGTCGGTGAAAGGGGGATGGATTAGGCGAGTTCGTAAGTAACAAAAGAAACCATTGTTGGCAGGAAAGAACAGAGGAAAAGGGGGAAAGGAAGAAGACGCAGCAGGAAGAGAAGAAGAACTTTATTAATACCTCCTTAATTATCATTACAGGGAAAAGTTACATTTTATATAACCCCAATTAACGGTAACATAATAACGTTCACTTAAAGAGGGAAGATGGCGGATTCATCATCTCCATTCGATCTTACAGCTCCATCGGACGGCTGTAACAAAATGTCGCCGCCTTTAAAAGCAATGTCCTCATTGCTGGGTTCTATATCCGGGGCTCATGGAACCCTAACCCGGAGATTGGGAGGGGCGGTTTGACGACGGCGCAATCTGCTGGAGCGAGGCATCCATAACTAGCGGGGCCAGCTGCTTGAAGTTGAAGATGCTGGCAGGACCGCCGAAACGTGGCAAGGCTGGAAGGTTGCTCAGCGGACCCCGACCCCGTGGTTGCGTTGGCATTGTGAAAGGATAATGCAACAGCTGGAGTAAAGTCGCCTTGGAAGAGCGCGGATGCCGTTTTGTGCGGTCCCTGTGTTCAACCAACGCCTTTCCTGTAAGAATTTTCCAACGCTAATGGTTCTTCCTTCTTTCCTGTAGGTCCCCGTCGAGGCAATCGCTTTTGAGTAGTCTTCCAAAGTCCATCTGTCCGAAGCAGGCTCGCCCAAGGTGGTTGTTGAGTGCTGTTCGCGGAAATCTGCTTCCAAGGTATCCCAGTCTTCCCAGGTGCTATCGGCGGGAGGCAACCCTGCCCATTGAACCAAAGCCTGCAATTTCAGTTGTCCGTTACTGTAGATTTCCTTGTGCTATATGATTGCCAGTGGCCTGTGTACTGGAAAGTTGTTGTAGCTTTGTGCTGGAAGTGCTGTAACTGTTGTGTAGGATGAGCCGTAGTATGGTTTAAGCATAGATATGTGAAACACCGGATGAATCTTTGATTCTGCAGGCAGAGCAAGTTTGTTGGCTGTGTCCCCTATGCGTTCTGTAATCTGGAATGGTCCATAAAATTTCAAAGAGAGTTTTCGCGTTGCTGGGCGTTTGAGGGAGGTCTGGCGATATGGGTGTAACCGTAGTAAAACCCAGTCATCTTTTGAAACTGTTTATCTGTGCGATGTTTATCCGCTTGCATTTTCATTCATTGTTGTGCTTGGTGTAAATTATCCCGGAGAGTCTGAATAAGTTCGTCTCGATCCCGCATAGTAGTCTCCACGGCTTCCAACTTTGTGGCACCTGCACAGTAGGAAAGTACCCAGGAGGTGCGCGGCCGAACATAACCTCAAAAGGGGTCATGCCAGCCGCTGAATTAAACGAAGTATTATAGTGAAATTCAGCTGAACTTAAGTAAGAGGACCATTTGGTAGGGTTTTGAATGAGAAAACACGTAAATATTGTTGTAAGCAACGATTCACCCGTTCCGTTAATCCATCCGTCTGAGGATGGTATGCTGAACTATATTTCAGTTGTGTGCCTTGTATTTTGAAAAGATCCGTCCAGAAGTTACTAAGAAAAAATGAGTCTCGGTCGGAAATTATTGTTTCAGGTATTCCATGTAATTTTCCTACGGTGTCCCCAAAAACTGCAGCCACACGGGGGCGGTAAGGGGTGTTTTAAGTGGGGCAAAGTGAGCAGCCCCGTGAAAAACGATCCACCACTACTAAAATTATAGTGAATGAATTGGAATTCGGTAAATGAGTGATAAAATCCATGTTATGTCCGACCATAATTTTGTTGGAATGGGTAAGGGTTGTAATAATCCAAAGGGAGAGTGATTAGTAGGTTTGGCTTGTTGACAAATGGAACATTCTTTAATAAATTTGGTGACCTCTGGTTTAAGATTTAGGAAATGAAATTGTTGTTGAATTCTATTGCATAGTACCCCGATCCCAGAATGTCCGCCAAAACAAGTATTATGGGCTTCTTTGATGATTAATGATTTAATCGGTGAATTGCCCGGAATGTATAACGATGTTTATAAAAAATGTACTCTCCGTGTTTTTCCCCATCTGGGGGCGGTGTGATTGAGGATGTCGGCCAACAGTTGTTGAGTGTAAGTGTCGGTAAGATAATCATGGAGGAGCCCATCTAACAAAGAAGAAGTGACAGCCGTTAGAGTGTGCAAAGTAGCTCGCGGAGGCACATCTGCTGGATATCGGGATAGGGAGTCGGCGGCCTTTTTTGGCGACCTGGTTTATATTGTATTGAGTAGTCATACCCAAGTAATTTGGAAAGAAATAACTGCTGTTCCGGAGTATGGAGGTCCTGTGTCAATAAATTGTGCAAGCTGCGATGGTCTGTGAAAATAATGAAGTGGTGGACCGAGGAGGTAATGGCGCCATTTGGCCACGGCGGCAGTGACGGCGAACAATTCCCGAACGTAAGTAGATTTACGTTGCATTAAATTTGTGAGCTTGCGGCTAAAATATGCGTTTGGTTTTGAGTTTTGGAGCAAGACTGCCCAATACCAATACCCGAAGCATCGGTCTCGATGCAAAAAGGTTGAGAAAAATCCGGTAACGTTAATATGGGCATGTTGGTTAAGAGGTGTTTAGTGTCATAAATGCAGTTTGTGCCGGGTCAGCCCAAGAGAATGACGAAGATTTTAATAGATCGGACAACGGAGCTGCGATGATCGAATTTTTTTGATAAATTTGCGGTAATATCCAGCTAGACCTAAGGCTCTAATATCCCTCTGTGATTTGGGTTGAGGGAATTCAGTATTGGCGGAGATATTGGTGGTCGTTGGGTAGACCGTACCATTAGAAATGCCGTGTCCTAAGAATTCAACGGTGTTAGTAAGGAACATACATTTAGACAATTTTGCAAAGAGTTGATGCTTTTGGAGTAGTTCAAGACGATCGTAAGATGGAAATAATGATCTCCTCATTTATGCTATAGATGAGGATGTCGTCAAAAA